>RJWJ010002851.1:32705-94132 GCA_004363605.1 Indri indri | reverse complement strand
TGGAATTCATTTAAGAGGTTAGTCAATTCAATTATAAATTGTCTAAAAACATTCCAAGGAATTTCAAGCTTTGTGAACACACAGAAAACATATGGGAAGAGTAAAGTGGCATGCTACTTCTCAAGGAAAGGGCTAACATCTATCTATGTGCTACATGTTTTGCTGAAGAAAAAAAGGTTTTTGGCATTCCAGAAAAGTTGTAGGCATGAAGGGCATGGTACGGTAGACAGAACAATCAGGGACAGAGAAGTAGCCAGGCCACTTTCTAAATTAGCAGCCATGTGAATATGTTCAGCTGAAATGTGGATAATGAAATAGTTCATAAAAGGGAGTTGCTGAGAGAAATATGTGAGATATCAAGAATATGGTTACCAAGGGAACTAGTACATTAACCATTAGTGTATATTTAAAGATGGTCCTCTTACCCTAGATGTTTATAAATTAATATATCTCCCTGCTAGGGAAAACAAAAGGTTTTAAGAAAAGATTTGATACTTATTGGCTTATTAGTAGGGATGAAGCTTCCTTAGGTAAGATAGGAAAAACAAAACAAAACAAAACAAAACAAAACAAAAAAACCCTAGAAAGGAAATCATAAAAAAAAAGAGTCAGAAAAAAATAAAAAATAAAAAAAAAATGAGTCAAAGTACAAGGAATCAAATGAAATAAAAAAGATTTACAAGTTAAGAGAGGAAATAAAGAAACAATTTGCTATCAATACAGCCACTGAATGAAGAATATTTTCATAGTAGGAAATTCAGATATTTCAAAGTAAAGTACATAAAATACAGTAGGGGGAGAGCATGCAGGCCATGAGAATGCACCTTTCAGACCTTCTACTGCAAGAAGTGTCAACGACTGTTGGCCTCAGCTGCTGTGCTCTGAATCCATCACCATATTTATATAGGGATCACACTTTCCTGAGATGCTACCAACCAAGGACTGAGCATGGCAAGGATACTAAGGTAGATCTATGAGACAAAGAACTCCTCTGATGGGTGAATTTGGCTTGAAGATGCCCTATCAGCTTTGCCAAATGTTCTTAGGACTTCATTGAAGGCTAAAACTTTCCTTCTTTCTTTCCTTCCTTCCTTCCTTTTCTCCCTTTCTGGCAAAGAGGTAAGATCTACAACCCAGTTTAAGGGCTTTCATAGCCTTTTGCAGGTGTCACCTATTTTCAGAAGGTTAATCCTTCTTAAATTCACACTAGAATTTGGCCTTTTGAGCCCTTTTCCCAGTACACACTACCAGGAAAAATAGATAAAAACCTTGATTTGAATATAAACTTACAGATGAAAATACCTAGATACTTGAGTGTTACAACCATGATCTAAAAAACAAAAACTATACAAAGCTGAATTATTGGAACAGAGTAAGAACTCATATACAAAATTAAAAGAGACAAAAGAAAATATTAATAATATGAAGGAACAAGAAGTCATAAAAAGAATTAATTAGAAATACTATGGAAGAACTTGTATCTACATTATTGACAGGCTAAGAAATTATGAACCAATCCTCCGGCTAAAAGCAACTAAAATGGCTAAATGAAATACAAGTATCTTCTGTAAAGCATCAAAGAACTAACAAAATATTTATCTGAAAGATGTCTTAAACCCAAAGAGATAAAATTAAAATACCTAGGTTTTACTCCTAAAAACTGAGGTTTATAAGTTTGGGTGGGGTTAATTAATTGCATTTTTAACATAACAGCACCTCAGTTGATTTTGACAGCAAGTAGTCAACCCAACGCACTTTAATAAAGTATGTGATAAGGAATATTTTCAGCTCTAAGATTGGATTGTCCTTTTGGTGTTTGATGACTGCATGGATATGAAATGACTGATGAATCAAAGAGAAACCAAAGGTATCAAATATTTTATAGCAATCTTAAGCTTGGCAAAGGTGTTAATGAGAATAGTAGACAAATAAAGATATATTTTCCTAGCCTCAGACAAAAGAGAGCAACAACTCCTGTAACAGTAAAATGTTTTTATATTCATTATTCCATTTGATCATCACAACAACCCAAAAAGGTAAGTAGGGCATGTATATTTCTGTTTCTCAGATGAATAACATAAGGCTCAATTAGCATAAGGTCACAGTCAACAAGTAGTAGAATTGGGACTAAAATCCAGGTATATGGAACTCAAATTCTATGTTCATTCTACTTTATAGTATTCCAGGTCAAACTAACTCTTTTTTTTTTTCCCCCTTCCCCATTGTCTTTGAGGGTCAACCCTGGTGTGCCTGGGATACAGCTGCCATCTATTTTCAGCTTGTACCCAAACCTTTACCTTTCCATAAACCAAGCTCAGATCTGCTCCTCCTCCTCCAGCTGGCCATATGGTTTTTGATTTAATATTTTATCTGGGGTGGGCAGGGAGCATTTTCAGAGGTTTATACTTGTACTTCCCTATTGTGATAGCTCTTATCCCAAGTCCTGAGCTACTTCAACATTAATAGGTCAGTAAGATGAGAAAGAACCAGCAAAAGAAAGTAAGAAGTCGTGTTTCAAGAAGAGAGTGGTTATCCATTGGTGTGTGGTATCCATTGGATGGCTGTGCCACAGTGTATCCATTCTACTGTTCATGGACTTTTGAGGCATTTCCAGGTTTGGGCTTTTAAGAATACTGTTGCTCTGAGAAAGGCATATACTTCCCTGGGATCCCTGCCCAAAATGCATAACCTTAGTCTAATCAGGAGAAAACACCAGGCAAGCCCAAACTGACAGACATCTACAAAACAATAGGTGTGTCCTCTTCAAAAATGTTGAGGTGATCAAAGACAAAGAAAGGCTGAGAAAATTTTCCAAATTAAGGAGTACTATAAAGATGTGAAAATTGCATGATCCTAGATTGGATTCTGGTCTGGGGAAAAACTATATAGCTATAAAGAACATTATTGGTATGATTGACAAAATTTACATGTGAACTGAGGACCACATGATAGCACTGTCTTTTTTTTTATTATTATTTCAGCATATTATGGGGGTACAAATGTTTAGGCTACGTATATTGCCCTTGTCCCCACTCCCCGCCCTGAGTCAGAACTTCAAGCGTGTCCATCCCCCAGACGGTGCGCATCGCACTCATTATGTATGTATATACCCATCCCCTCCTCCCCCCACTCCCTTCTGCCCAACGCCCAATAAATGTTATTCCTATATGTGCACTTAGGTGTTGATCAGTGAAACCAATTTGATGGTGAGTACCTGTGGTGCTTATTTTTCCATTCTTGGGATATTTCACTTAGTAGAATGGGTTCCAGCTCTATCTAGGAAAATACAAGAGGTGCTATATCACCATTGTTTTTTGTGGCTGAGTAGAACTCCATGGTATATATATACCACATTTTATTAATCCACTTGGGTTGTTTCCACATCTTTGCAATTGTGAATTGTGCTGCTATAAACATTCGAAAACTAACTCTTAAATGCTTCTGGGTGCCAAGTTTCATGTCATATATGTAAATGAGGATTTCCAATAGAAAACTGAGGATCAAATTTTGTAGCAAAGGTGAGAGATTATGATCAAAACTACAATTTTGAATTCATTTACATAATGACCATAGATACAGCAATGAAGGTAATTTATGTTTTCAAAGAAATGAGCACAAACTTGGAGTAAAGATCCAAGGCCTGAAACTTTAAGAAGCCCATAGTAAGGAAAAAAGGTCAGGAAAGAAAGATTGATTAAAGCAGCAAAATGAGAACCAAAAGAATAGAGTGTTAAAAAGAAAAAAATAATCAGGTAGTATTCACTGATGACTAAGAAGAAAACATGTTATTATAGATCATTTCTTAGGCATGTTTAAAGACAGGAGGAATAGTATCAGTGGACTCAAAAAGTACCACAGAGGCCAGGCGTGGTGGTTCACGCCTGTAATCCTAGCACTCTGGGAGGCCGAGGCGGAAGGATTGTTTGAGCTCAGGAGTTCAAGACCAGCCTGAGCAAGAGCGAGACCCCGTCTCTACTAAAAAAAATAGAAAGAAATTATCTGGACAACTAAAAATATATAGAAAAAATGAGCCGGGCATGGTGGCGCATGCCTGTAGTCCCAGCTAGTCGGGAGGCTGAGGCAGTAGGCTCGTTTGAGCCCAGGAGTTTGAGGTTGCTGTGAGCTAGGCTAACGCCACGGCACTCACTCTAGCCGGGGCAACAGAGCGAGACTCTGTCTCAGGAAAAAAAAAAAAAAAAAAAAGTACCACAGAGAAGAAATGATAGTGGGAGTAGGATTCTTGATGAGAGTGAAAGCATCTAAGAATAGATAAAGAAGTTACAGTAAGTGATTCTTATGCCCCCTCTAGTGAAACATCCTAGAATACACAGAAGATAATTCTCACAAAGAAAATTAGGCCTATCACAATAAAGACCAGGGAAGAAGGGAAAAAATGTTATTAATCTAGGGCTGAGAGTCCAGGCAGTAAATTGTTTTAAAAAGTTAATCTTATATTAAATACAAATAAAAACAAGATACAAAATCATATATTTCTATAGTACAGTTGCAAATGTGTAAAAACATATTTTAAAATGGAAAGGTAAATGACAAATGTTAAGAGATTCTGAATTTTTTAAAAAAAACTTTCCTATAATTCCTAACTTTAATACAGTAAAATACCTTTTCTTTTCAACTTGCTCTGTTGCCCTGGCTAGAGTGCCTAGCTCACAGCAACCTCAAACGCCTAGGCTCAAGCAATTTAGTTTTACCATAATCTAAATTTTAGTAGAACAAATCATTAATTTAGTCTTAAGTAAGGAATTGTTAAATTTACTAACAATGATAGGAAATTACCAGTTGGTTTGAAATTAACATCTTCATCCATCTTTATTAAGTCCAGGGATGATAAATCATTCAGATTCTTCAAACATAATTCTGTTCAATTATAGAAATCACATTTTAGTTTTAGTAGAATAGGAAAGCAGGGCAAAATAAAATTTATTATTAAACATGCTAAAGTTGTGTTACTGTCTAATTGTTCTGAAAAGAAACACAATCCCTAGGTAAGTAGTAAGAAAAACCTCATTTAAACAAGAGCCAACTAATATGCTAAAAAGGTTTTTTAATAGTAACAGCAATGCAAATAATAAAAATAACATTTAATATGTGATAAAATAACATTTACAACTTTGAACATTTTAAATGATATACATGTATTACCTCATTTAATCCTCAAAATAATACAATAAGGTAGGTATTAACATTATTTTCATATACAGGTTAGGAAACTAAGTAACCTGCTCCAGGTCTGTCCTCCACTATGGCAGTGGCTGTCTTTTTCTTTAAACTTCCATCAATGATATGTATGTGCAAAGCATAAAGAATTAAAGTTCTACAAAGATTATTTCAAAAACCACCAGTCTTTTCTTTCCTCCCTGTTTGCCACTTTCTTGAGGCAGCAACTTAAAACTGTTTTAGCTGATGCTTTTAGTATTTACTTTCATTTCTCTGAATCTGCTAGTTCACACTCACTAACTGACCAGGATCAGAGCAATTACAGTAATCTGCTGCTTAGTAGTTCTCTCTCTGCCACATGATACAGCCCAGGAGATAAAAGGTAGTTCAGAGCGGACAATGGGATTATCACAACCTGTTCAATCCTAAATAGGGTAGTGGCTCACAAAAAAGTCATTAGAAGGCAAGGTTCTTTGGGAAATACTTCAGTTTAAGCGACATTATTTATGCAGCTTGATAGTTTTAAGTGTTTGGTTAAGTAAAGCTTTTGAAGTCTTTTCTATTAATAATTTTCTTCTTACCACTATTAAGTCAGTTCATTTTCCACTATTCAGTCAGTTGATTAGTCAATGAAGAATGCTTACTACACTATATGCTGAGCACTATTCTAAGCTCTAGGTTTACAGCAGTGAACAAGACAAGGTTTCTCTTCTATAGAATTTATATTTTACTGAAGAAAGCAATCAATATACAAAGAAATAATAAATAATAAAGTTCAGGTATTGAAAGGTACTATGAAGAAAAATAAAGCTGAGGAAATACCTAGAAAATGATGAAGTACAGTTTTTTAAGCTTTTAACTAAAGCTTGTATGTATTTCTGTACATGCCATATAATTTCTGATCTAGAATAAGGATATAGTCACCCTAATTTTCAAAATAAACATATCACCTTTTCTAAGAACAAGAAAAACAATAACAACATCATGGAAATAATTTGTCTTCCTCTCAGTAAAGGTGAGATATAAGATAGCACAGGAAGACCTCTCTAAAAAGTCAATATCTGAACAGAGACCTGTATGAAATGAAGGTGCATATCATGTGAGAAGTGTTCCAAAAATAAAGAACAGAGAGTGCAAAGAACTTGATGTGGAAACAAGTTTGGCATGTTTAAGGAACAAACGAGGCAGCCAATTTGGTGAGAGTAGAATAAAAGCAGTAAAAACTGACAAGAGATGAAGTCAGAGAAATAGGCAGGAAAATATCAAGTTGGACTTTGTAGGCTCTGGTGAAAGTTTGCATTTTATTCTAAGAGCAATGGAGGAGCTATTAGAGGATATTGAGCAAGAAAGCATAACCAAGTGTAGGGAACAGCATATGCTATGTTAAGGACCCTGCCTGAGGGATTTAAGGCAGACCTTCCAAGGATAGTGCTAGGGCTCATAAAATGATAACCCAAAGTACTTTAAACTAAAGGAGACTGGGAGGGCCTCAGAAGTAAGGTCAGTCTGACCTTCACCTGCCTTTCTGTGTGAAGCATAGTCATAAAGGAATTCTCTGACCCACCTTGCCTGAAAGTAGGTAAGGAATGGTCCTGCCCCATATCCAAGGGGAAGGAACGCTACACAGAGAGGCCAAGAAGAATCTGAACGAACAGACCTTGCTAAGTTCCCCCCAGTCATTACCATTAGATTGCACCCTTTTTGTTCAATCATGTTTCTCCACAACTATCTATTTCTTCCATTAGACTTAGCATAGAAACACACAGTTCTCCCTGGGTTTTTGGGTATTCATTTCTGAAGGCTCTTGTATCACATAAAATTTTCATTAAATAAATTTGTCATGCTTTTCTCTTGTTAATCTGTCTTTTGTTATAGGGTTGTCAGCTGTGAACTGGGCAAGGGTGACGAAAAGGTATTACTTTTTTTCTCCCCTACAATACCAAAACCTTACGTGCAGTTATATCATAAATTTAGCTATCCTTTTTTATAAGGCAAAACTTAGCTACCCCTATAATGACTGAAGATAAGGCAAATACGAACTGTGATTCTGCTAATTTAACAAAAGATGAAACATTAAAGATATCAGCAAGATATCTCTTGGACTAATTTTTTGAGTGTATTTGATAATTATTACCAAAATATATGCTTTAATTTTTTAAATTCCATTATAAAATTGGTCAATAAATAGAATACAACTATTTTATAGATCTGTATCTCAACAGCAGCATTATGAACATATGTTATTGCTTATCACCATGTTTCAGCAATGTACTTATTCTTTATCAAGGCTATTTTACTGCTTCATCCTTATCTCTGCATTTTTATTTGCCATACATGTATATCCAAGCAGAGAATAAATCAAAATTGGCTAAATACTTTTAGTGGATCTAACATTTTTTCTTTTACTGGAGAAAGAGTCTCAACATAATAAAGAGGTAGAAATTTCTAATCCTAATACTAAGTGATTAACTAAATAATAAACCTGGGGTTTGACAGGAATACACTATTGCCACAGATTGGGATAAGAAGTCCATAATCAAGCCAAGCTTACATTCTCGATTAAACTAGAAAAGAAAAGAAAGAGTATGTATCTATAGGCAACATTTTTAAAGACCAAGGAGATTTTAAAAATAAAAAAACAAATAAACCAAGTTAACATATTATACAAAGAAAGATATTCTGATAGAATTAATAAACAGATTAATTCAGCAAAAAAGTACATGTGCCAAGTTTTATTTACACATGAAAAAAAATTCGCATATTTTTCTGCACGTTTCCTTTAAAAAAATAATTTACAAGAGTATTCTTACTTTCACAACTAATTTTTATCATTAAAATTTACAGAATATAATTTTTTGAAGGAAATGCATCTAACCTTGTAATTTTGCTTCAATTCCATCTTTGTTCAATCCAGATGCAAAACCTGTATAAGTCATGAAAATTCATAAAAAAGTAAAATAGAAGAGACTTAATTCATCTTTATAGGCTCAGTTTATATCCCAGTTAACTAGAGAAGAGTAGTTTAATTAAATTTTACATAGGAAAAAAAACCAGTGTATCGAAATCAAACAAGGCTTAAACATCTATAGAAAACAACCACTGTTTTAAAATCCTTTCAACATCATTTGGGTATCTTTTGTCCATTTTATTGTATAAGAGTAACTAGGAATTCACTAATTTAACAAAAATAGCATGGAGTAAATTCCTAATGTTTTACACATAGCAAATATCTGTCAAGTGATTAATATTTTCTAATGGACTTTCATTATAAAATGGATGTTCCTATGAAAACATGTTTGGTAATAAAACCATTTTGTGCTATTTACCAAGGTTGAAACTACACATACTTTATAACACAATAATTTCACATCTAGAACATACTCAAAGATATACATGTATATCAGAGGACATATGTAACAATGTTCACAGCAGCATTATTTAAAATTAAGAATTTCCTTTCATCAAAGATTCCTTAAGAAAATGAATAGTCAAGCCACAGACTGGGAGAAGAGATCTTAATACATATATGTGACAAAAGACTCATCAGAATATATGAAAAAATTTTATATATTAATAATAAAAATATAAACAACCTAATTTAAAAATGGATGAGATGTGAATGGGGCACTTCAAGAAACAAGATATCCAAATGGCTAATAAACATACGAAAAGATCCTTAGTGCTAGTACTCATTGAGGAAATGCAAAAAGAAATCACGAAGAAACTACTACACACACAAGAATGGCTGGAATTTAAAAAACCGACAAAATTAACTGTTGGCAAACTCACATAGGGCTCTCTAGAACTCTCATACATTGCTGTCGAAAGTATAAATCAGTTCAACTGTATTTTGGGGTATCCACTAAAGCTAAACATAGGTCATAGGCCTAACCTATGAACTAGCAATTTTACTCCTAGCTATATATTCAGAAAAAATGAATGCCCACATCCATCAAAAGATGTGTAGAAGAATGTTCATTGTAGTTTTATTCATTATAGTCAAAAACTGGAAATGACCCACAAGAGAATGGATGATTAAGCTGTGGTATATTCATATAACTGGATATTGCATACAATTGGATATTGGACAATAACAAAGAACAAACTACTACTAATGCACCCAATAATATGGATGAATCTCATAGACATTATGTTGAGCTTAAAAAAAAAAATCAGACACAAAACAGTAAATACTGTATAATTCTATTTATACTAAAAAATAGATTAGCTAACCTATGGTAACAGAAGTCAGAATAGCATTTACTTCTGGAGGCGGATATCGACAGAGAAGGTACGTGAGGGAACTCCCAGAAAATGTTCTACATCTTGATTTGGGCTGTGGTTACATGTGTGTGTGTGGGTGTGTATACACACATATATATAAAACTTCACTGGCCTTTATACCTAAGATTTGTGCAATTTATTGTATGTCGGTGATTCTTCAATACAAAAAAAAAGTAACTACAAATAATAAAGTAACCATGAGAAGGAAGAAATGCAAATTAAAACATAGAAAGATATCATTATTCACACATAATATTGGTAAAAATACACAAGAATATACTCTGAAGGTGAGGCTGAAGAAATAGAAAGAATATGGTACCCTTGAACACTGCTGGTGGCTATATAAGCCACTAAGGTAGCGATTTAGCAATAGCTATCAAATTTATAAATGCATATATCCTTTAATGCAGTAATTCCATTTCTAGGGATTTATCATACAGATAAATTCACACATGTGAAAAATGCAAGGGTTTTTTTGTTGTTGCATTGTTTGTAAAAGCAAACAATTATAAAAAGTATAAATGTCTATCAATTGGGGATGATTTAAATAATATATTTAAATGATACATGGGTAAAATGCAATATTATTTAGCTATTTAAAAAGCTTCCAAGATATATTAAGAAAAAAAGAATGTGCAGAACAGTAAAATAATCACGGTTTAAAAAATATGCCCACAAATTCTTTGATATTCTGCCCTCTAAGATGTGAACCTAATTCTTCTTGCCTTCATGTGGCCAGGACTTAGTGACTTGCTTCTAAAAAAGAGAATAAAGCAGAAGTGATAATGCATAACTTTGGACACCAGGTTATAAAAAGACACTGCAGCTTCAGACTTTGTCTGTCTGTCTCTCTCAGATCACTCATCCTGGGGAAAGTCACCTGCCACACCATGAGGAAAGGTCCACCTAGAGAAAAACAGAGGCCTCTTGCCAATAGCCAGCAAGAAACTGAGGCCTCCAACAGCTCTGTGAGTGAGCCTTCTTAGAAGTGAACCCTGAAGCCCCAGGAAAGCCTCCAGATGACTGTTGCCTTAGGTGACATCTTGTTGCAATCTCAAGAAAGACTCTGACCCAGAACTACTTAGCTAAGACGTTTCCGGATTCCTGACCCACATAAGCTGTGTGAGATAATAAATGCTGGTTGTTTCAAGGTGCTAACTTTTGGAGTTGTCACCAAGTAACAGAAAATGAATAAAGTATGTCACCATTTGTGTTTAAAAAGCGGAAATATAAAATTACATTTTCTTATTTCTTATCTTCTTTTATATGCAAAAATGGAACATTATACAAAAAAAGGCATACCAATGATTATAGAACTGAGAGAGGGAAACGGGAGAAATAGGAACTGAACAACTGTGAGGATGGGGGATAGGCATGGAAGATTTTATATAGTCTTATACTTTATGATTTTTGAACTAATATATTACCTAGTTGAAATATAAATTTTTAAATGATATAGATATTTATATAGTCTTTTACCATAGGCTTATATTATCCTTAGAGATCTGAAAGTTTAGAGTCTGAATGGTATTGCAATGAGTCATGTTTTAATCTGATATTCAACAACCCCAAGTATTTTATTTTATAACCTGTACCACAAGAAAAAACTCTCTAGAAGCAACAACCAGATGTATGTTGGCTTTTGAAGCAGGATAAAAATTCCAGCAGCAATGATAGTAATATATACTTTGATTTCTTATAAATTGAAAAATGAACAGTCACAAATTCAGAATAAGTGAGTGGTTAATCACTAAGTACAGAGAAAATTCAAAACTTTTTAAAACTTTAATGTATTTTAAGTGATTTAGGCATTTTTGTTATTTTTATTGAAGTTAATTGTTTTCTACTAAGTCTATTTTTAATGCTGCTGATTTCAAACCTTATTGAAAGAATAGAAGTAAAATGGATAAAGATTTCTCACTTTTGTCTACTCTTGCCTCTGAATGTTTTTGTTACTGTTGTTACCTTTTGTTTCTGTTATCTAATAGTTTCTGTAATCTATTCTAAAACCTATTAGCATACATACAGTCCTAGTTGGCCTGAAAAATTACTACTTTTCCAAGTGAAAGTAACAAACCATAATGAGATGGATTTTTCAAGGCTCTGATATAAAGCAAGGTTGATCGTATCCATTCCAAAGCAATGTTCACATCTGTGATGGTATGCAAAACTATCTCTGCATTTAAATGTTCAATGAGATGTCTGTGCAAACTAATGGGAAAAATAAAACAAAACTGCATTACTAATATGCATTTTAATGCCATAACTCTGACTTTTTAAACTTTAATAATATATAATATATTCATTGCTACTTTAATGATCTATGAAATATAACTTAATTTCCAAAAATATAAAAGAAAACCTTAAAAAGTTTGATTTTTTTTAAAAGACTTGAGATTTCTCTCTACTCCATGGCTCTAGAAGACAGATTATTGCTTTAGAAAAGAATGGAGGGTAAATTGTATCCTTTCTTCTCCAAGAGAAAATAAATCAAATGCTTTACGAAAAGGCACCAGATTGCCTTTTTTTTTTTTTTCTGAGATAGGTTCTTGCTCTGTTGGCCAGGCTAGAATGCAGTGTCATCACCATAGCTCACTGTGACCTCAAACTCCTGGGCTCAAGCAATCCTCCTGCCTCAGCCTCTCGAGTAGTTGCAACTACAAGTGCACTGATTTTTATTTTTTTGTAAAGATGGGGTGTCACTCTGTTGCTCAGGCTAGTCTCGAACTCCTGGCCTCAAGCAATCCTCCCACCTTGGCCTCCCTGAGTGCTTGGATTACGGTGTGGGCCACCATGCCTGGCTCCCCTCTCTCTTATTATTAAGCATTTCTAAAGATGTGAAAATATTTCTCCTCTTATTACAAAATAGTAATTATAAATTTATATAATTTAATATATTAATAGAAGTTATAATA
The DNA here is from genome assembly GCA_004363605.1 of Indri indri. Lineage (NCBI taxonomy): Eukaryota > Metazoa > Chordata > Mammalia > Primates > Indriidae > Indri > Indri indri. The sequence goes on along the minus strand of RJWJ010002851.1, from coordinate 81,758 downwards.
ATAATTAATAAGGCCTTATTACAAATTAAGTCTTGTTATAAACAAGGATACACCACTGAATAAAACTATTATCTTCTTAAAAAGAACTATGAAATTCCCTAAAAAGATACAAAATTTCTAGTTAAATTGTTGAAAACTTTTAAGAAAATGGCCTTTAAAAATCTCCAAACCAAAGTTCTTTTTAATATGTTAAAAGGAAAAACATTGGCTATATTAGCATTATTATATTTTGGGAATATTTTCTCTATTACCTGCTTTCTACAGTGTCACTACAAGCTAACATTTGAATGTACTTCTCTTTTGTACTTAATCGAGTCATGATAACTGCAGTTGCTGTAGTGTCAAACTAGGAAAAAAAAAAAGAGAAATTTAGTAAAGAGCACATCTTGGTACCAGTTCTCTTCAATAACTCAAGACTTTCATTATATATTAAACAGTCCCCTGGCTTTAAATAACAGTTCAAAAGGCCTTTAAAAAGCTTCTGAATTTGAATTTGAATTGAAAGTTTAATTAAAAAACCTTCCAAGAGTATAGCTGTAATACTACCTTGGTTTCAATGTAACATAACTTTGGCAAATGTTAAAATCAAAACAAACTTTGGTAACTGAATAAGAGTTGTAAGATTTGGGTAGTTTACATACAATCTGATTTATTCTATAAAATTATAAATTTTTATAACATTTTGATGCTCTTTGAAAAGATATTCTTCTTGAATCTTCCTTAGTACCTATACATAGAATGACTTCATTCAAGCATTTGTCAGAGGAGTATGTTTTGAAATATATATGGGCTGGCTTTTAATTGTCACAATACCTGGGGACCACTATTGGTATTTAGTTCTAGGACCTAGGGATGCTATTAATACATGTTCTGTAATGCACATGGCAGTCGTACACAATGAAAAACTGCCCCGTCCAAAATGACAAGAGCATCCCCATTCAGAATAAAAAACAAAACAAAATAAAAAAACTCAAAACCAAAAAGGACCTTTAATAGCATACCCATTCATAATAAACCCATCCCCTCATCAGCAAATGAGAGCATAGAGGGAATGGAGGAAGCATGCCTCAGTTGGTGAGTCTTGTTTTAGTTTTATTCCTCCACTAAGGTAGATTTTCTCAGCTACATTACTTTTAAAGCTAATCTAATTAAGAAACGTTAATCAAAAAAATACACAAAAATGATTTTTTGGTTTTACCATGTCTTTAAAATAAGTTACAAAAAGCAAAGTTACTGACACTTACTTGAGGTCGACCAGCTCTACCAATCATCTGTAGAATATCTGCTTCGCTGTACTCTTCAAACATTCCTCCAGCGTAATGCATTGTAGATTTTATAACTACTAGGTGAGCAGGCAAATTTACTCCCATAGCTAAAGTACTGGTAGTAACTGCATCAGAATAAGGCATAGTAATTTCAAGTCATATCACTTTATTGCTTTGGGAAGACATTTTCTTATAAAAGACATATTCTTATAAATGCCATAAAAATTCATATATAAGAAATTTAGAAAAGAAGGAAGAATAAAGAATATTATAACCTAAAATAACAAACCTTAAAATCAAAAACCTATTAAATTCTTATTTTTCAAATTGCACTATGTTCAACAACATGAAAAAGAACTGAAAACGTGCCAAAGAATCTACTGTAGCATGTACATGCATGGGTAATTACACAATTTTAGATTCTTGGAAGAAAGGCAGAAACAAGTCAGGATATTTACACTTTTTAAATTTTTTCTTAAAAATAATTTTCTGAAGTATTTTATAGTATGTTTCACTTACAAAGAACTGGTACATCTCCAACAGTAAAAGCTCCTTCAACTACTTTTCTATCTGACAGCTCCATACCAGCATGATGATAAGCAACACCATGTATTAAGAAATCTATAATAAAAATATATCACTGGTTGTTACTGTTAATATTTCATTAGTAATTGACTCCTTTTATCTGTATCCAAAAATGCTATTCAAAAATTGTTTCTAAACCTACCTCTCAGTTTTGAATCTCTTATGGAATATGCACACTTCTGTAACCTATTTAAAAATATCATAAAATTATTGGATTATTCCCAGTAACATCAGAAAACTCTGAAATAGTTTATTAATTATTTTAAAACTTAGGGATATCAAAAGATTTTTATAATATCATTATCTGAAAACTATCTTTAAGAAGTAGAGAATATCTAACTTTCATATTCAGAAGTCCCTAACTTATCAGTTATAACATTAAAGCTCACTTTTTAAATCAAGAATTTAGAAAACTCATTTTTCCACAGGGAAAAAACATTGTAAGTGGTGATTATGTTCATGGGTCAGAATGTAAAAGTCTACTCCCATAATTTACCTAAAAAATATTTGTAAGGAATAACAATTTTTAAAACTCTGCTATATCACTAGTAAGCCAAAAAAGATGGAAATAAAAACACAATTGTTTATTGTGCTCTGAGATATGACACATAAAGAAGACTAGGTGAGGAAGAAGCAAGAAGGCCAAGAAAGGGGGCTTAACTCTCATCCCCACACCCCCAAAAGGATCAAAACAATGAATAAACAACTAACTACATTTTGACCACAGAGACTAAAAGAAAGAGCCAGGGCACAGCAAGGGAATAGTAGAAACACTGAAGTACAGAAGCTCAGGATGGTCACATAGGGGAGGGAAGAAAACACCTTTCTTCTATCATCTTATTGCCCAGTCAGGATCAGCTAGGAACCAGGAAGAAAAAGGTAAGCAGGTACCCTCAGCAACCCCCATCACCTCCATGGACATTTGCAGTCTACTGGAGAATCCTGCAGTCTTCATAGGTCCTGATACACTACTCCAGAGAAGGAGCTTACATTGTGTCCTACTCCCCATGGTCCAACCTGCTACTACACAGTACCATCTTGAAACCGGAGCCACTGTTAGGGTACATCCTAATCCAGGGGCCAATAGCCACTGCATCTCTTCATCCCTGACACTCTTTCATCATCACACCATTCTAACACATAGTATAGTAGTACATAATCCCCCAGCCAAGCTGCTGCAGCTCCCCAGTCCCTTGGCCTAAATTACCTCAGAGGCAGTCCATCTACCCCAGCTGTGGCCCACACCCATCCCCCTACTACTCAGAGCCTAGGCCAACAGAGCAGCCACCCCTGCCCCCTCTGCCCTCCAACCAGCCTGGTGAACAACTCCCATGGTAACTGAAGTACCTAGCAGAGCAGCTGTGCCCCCAGTGCCCATGCCGGCAAGGCACACTGTACCCCTTGGGGATCAAGAGCCCTAGCCCAGTGGAACAGTCACACCCGGGTATCCCAACCTTTGGGGGACAAAGAGTCCCAGCAGATACCTGTGGCCCTACGCAAACAAGATAATGTGGCACCCCACCCCACAAAGAGACAGAACCTTTGCTATGCTGTGTCTCTGTGCTGAACAACCTCAGCATTTCATTTCTTGGGAGCTGGACTAGCCCTCTGGAGTCTGAGCTGATGAGGTACACTCCCGCCATGAGGAGTGGAGTCATCACTGTGCTGCTGCCTGCCTCCCAGAGCCCAAGCTACAGCTGTGCCCTGCCATCCCTGGGTCCCTGATGCCACTGCACCCAACCTAAAAGAACCTGGGCCACTGCTGTGTCTCACTACCCCAGGGTCCAGATTCACCACTAAGCACTAATTTCTCTCCTGGTATCCAAGATGCCACTGTGCCCTGTTGGACTTAATCCAGGACCTGAACTGCATCTGTGCCCTGCTTCCTGGAACTCAAGCCTCTGGAATACCCCTTCTTCCCTGGACCCATGCCAGTGCTGTACCCTGGATCCCTAGGATCAGAGTCACAGCTATATCCCTGTCCCCTGGGCCCAAGCTATTGAGAAGTGCCTCAGAGCCATAGTCCTTGGCTTTGTGGGAGAGCTATATCCACTTCCACCTTAGAGAGTTAACATGTACCCACACCACATATGCCACAGTAGCAGGACACTGAACCCAGGACCCCAACTCCACAGCCACTCCAAGCACCTGTGCCCTGGAACACAGTACCACTATGGCTGCTTGTGGACCATGTCACCTGACACCTAGAGGGATCTCCCCAACCAAGTCCCTACACTATGGAGAAAATAAGAACAGAAGGACCTCTAAAGCCCTTGCCACTGAGAACCCTTATGGGATACCAGTAAGCAAACAAATATTCACATTATGGGGGTTCCAGCAGGAGAAGAGATAGAGAAAATAACCGCTGGAAACTTCAAAAGTCTTGGGAGACATACAGACATCCAGATCCATGAAAATCAAAATCCCCAAAATGGTTCATTCCAAAGAAGTCCTCACCAAGGCACATTATAATCAAAATGTCAAAAGTCAAAGACAAAGAGAGAATTTTAAAAGCAGCAAGAAAAAAGCATCAAGTAACCTACAAGGGAATCTCTCTTAGATTTTCAGCAGATGTCTCAGCAGAACCTTGCAGGCCAGGAGAGAATGGGATGATATACTCAAAGTTTTGAAAGAAAAAAATCTGTCAGTCAACAATACTACACCCAGTAAAGCTGTTCATCAAAAATGAGGAAAAATAAAGTCTTTTCCAGACAAGCAAAAGCTGAGGAAATGCATCACCACCAGGTCTGCCTTACAAGAAATATTTTAAGGAGTTCTTCAACCAGAGACAAAAGGATGATAATTAGTATTATGAAAACATATGAAAGTATAAAACACACTGGTAGTCAAAACAGAATGTACCATTACTGTAAGGGTGGTATGTAAATCAAATCTCTAGCATGAAAGTTAAAAGTCAAAATGATCAAAAATATAGCTACAGTAAGTTGTTAAGGAATATTCAATATAAAAAAATGTAGATTGTGTCAACAAAAATATAAATTGTGTGTGGGGAGTGGGTAATAGTCTACACAACTGAAGTTTAGTTGCTATCACCTTAAAATAGTCTATTTTAAGAGTTTTATGTAAGCCTGATGGTAACTACAAAGCAAAAGGCTATCGAAGATACACAAATGAGAAAGATAAAGGAATCAAAGCTTAGCACTACAGACAAACACCAAACCACAAAGATACACAAAAGATGAAGAAAGGAACAAAAGATCTACAAAACAACCAGAAAACAGTATACAAAACGGCAGGAGTTAAGTCCTTACCAACATCAATAATAACCTTGAATGTAAATGGAGTAAACTCTCCAATCAAAAGACATAGGAAGTGGCTGAATGGATTAAAAAAACAAGATCCAAACATGTGCTGCCTCCAGGAGACCCATCTTAGCTTTAAGGACACACATAGTCTGAAAGTTAAGGAATGGAAAATACATTCCATACAAATAGTAACAAAAAGAGAGCAGGGGTGTCTATACTTAGAAAAAATAGACTTCAAGTCAAAAGGTTGCAAGAGACAATGAAGGTCATTATTTAATGATAAAGGGATCAAGTCATCAAGAGAACATAACAACTGTAAATATATATGTACCCAACATTGGGGCACCAAATACATAAAACATTATTAATGGACATGAAGGGAAAGATAGATAGCAATACAATAGTAGGGGACTTCAATACCCCACTTTCAACAATGGCTAGATTAACCAGACAGAAAATTAACAAGGAAATATTAGACTTGAACTGTACTTTAGGCCAAATGGACCTTATAGGAATATAGAACTTTCCATTCAGTAGCAGCAAAATATGTATTCTTCTCTAGTACACATGGAACATTTTCCAGGATAGACCATACGTTAGGCCACAAAACTAGTCTTAACTAGTTTTAAACAGTCTAAATTCAAAAAAATTGAAATCATATCTAGTATCATTTCCAACCACAATAGTATGAAACTAGAAATCAGTAACAAGAGAAATCTTGGAAAATTAACAAATATGTGGAAACAACATGCTTCTGAACAACCAATGGGTGAAAGAAGAAACCAAAAGGGAAATTTAAAAATATATTGAGACAAACAACGATGGAAATAGAACACGTGAAAATCTATGGGATGCAGCGGAAGCAGTTCTAAGAGGGAATTTTATAGCAATAAATACCTACATGTAAGAAGAAAATCCTAAATAGCACAACATTACACCTGAAGTAGCTAGAAAAAGAACAAACTAAATGCAAAGTTAGCAGAAGGAAGGAAATAATAAAGATTGGAACAGAAATAAATCAAATAGAGAACAAAAAAAAAATAGAAAATAATCAATAAAACCAAGAGTTGGTTCTTTGAAAAAATTAACAAAATGGACAAACCTCTAGCTAGACTAAGGAAAAAAAGAGAGAAAACTCAAATAAATAAAATCAGAAATGAAAGTGGAGACCTTACAACAAATGCCTCAGGAATTAAAAGGACCATAAGAAACTATTATGAACAAATTATATACCAACAATTGGATAAGCTAGAGGAAATACATAAAGTTCTAGAAAAATATAACTTGGCAAGATTGAGTGAGGAGGAATAGACCAAAAGAGACTGAAGTATTATAGTAATTAAAAACTTCCCAACAAAGAAAAGCCCAGGACGACATGGCTTCACAGTTGAATTCTACCGAACATTCGAAGAAGAATTATAACCAATACTTCATAAACTATTCCAAAAAACAGAGCTATAAGGAATACTTCCAAACAAATTTTACAAGGCCAATATCACCTCAATACCTAAACCAGAGAAAAACACCACAAGAAAAGAAAACTATAGGTCAATATGTCTGATGAATATTGATGCAAAAATCCTCAATAAAATATCAGCAAATCAAATTGAACAACACATCAAAAAAACATTATGCATCATAACCAAGTGGGATTTATTCCTGGCATGCAAGGCTTGTTTAATATATGCAAATCAATTACTGTGATACATCACATTAACAGAGTGAATAACAAAAACCACATGATCATCTCAAATGATGCAGAAAAGACATTTGACAAAGTTCAACATCCTTTCCTAATAAAAACTCTTAACGTTTAGATATATAAATGAAGGAATAATTAATATAAATATAAGGAAAGTTCCTCAACATAATAAAGGCCATTTATGAAAAACCCACAGCTAACATCATAATCAATGGGAAACAACTGAAAGCTTTTTCACTAAGATCCAGTACAAGGCAGGGATGCCTACTCTCACCACTTCTATTCAACATAGCACTGAAGTAATAGCAAGATCAATCAGACAAGGAAAAGAAATAAAAGGCATCCAAATCGGAAAGGAAATGTAAAATTATCTCTATTTGAAGATGGCATGATCCTATATGTTAAAAAAAAAAAAAACCAAAGATGCCATAAAAAAGCCTTTTAGAATAAATAACTTCAGTGAAGTTGTAGGACATAAAATCAACAAGTGTTACAAAATTCATTAGTGTTTATATCCACAAATACTGACCTAGCTGACAAAGAAATTTTCAAAAATCCCATTCATAGCATAAAAAAATACTTAGAATGCATTTAACCAAAGAGGTAAAAGATTTGTACACTGACACATATAAAACATTGATGGAAGAAATTGAAGAAGACAGCTCTTTTTGGCCCCTTCCTTCTGCTCTCCCTTTGCTGTAACGATGGGTCCGGTCATCATCTGTGGGGTATGTATCATGCTCTGTAACCCTATATCTGGCTCTTACCCTATAATCCTATCTTTCTCTCCTCAATAAACCTCATTTTCATGCTTGCCTTAAAAAAAAAAAAGAAATTGAAGAAGACAAAAATAAATGGAAAGATATCCCATGTTCATGGACTGGAAGAACTCATATTGTTAAAATGTCCATACTACCCAAAGCATTATATAGAGTCAACAGAATCCCTATCAAAATTCCAATAGCATTATTCACAGAAATAGAATAAACAATCCTAAAATTCATGTGGAATCACAATAAACCCCAACAAGCCACACAGTATTGAGAAAGACAAACAAGGTTAGAGGCACCATACTTCCCAATGTAAAATTATACTACAAAGTTTTAGTAACCAAAACAGTATGGTACTGACATAAAAACAGAAATGTAGACCAGTAGAACAGAATAGAAAGCCCAGAAATAAGTCTAAACATGTAAAATCAATTAATTTTTGACAAAGGCACCAAGAGGACACAATAGGGAAGATAATTTCTTTAATAAATGGTGCTAGGAAAACTGGATTTTCACATGAAAAAGAATGAAATTGGACTCACATTATGTATAAAAATCAACTGGAAAATGGATAAAAGACCTAAATGTAAGACCAAGAGCCATAAAACTCCTAGAAGAGAACACAGGGGAAAAGCTCCTTGATTTTGGCCTTGGCGATGATTTTTTTTTTTTTTTTTTTGGATACCAAAAGCTCAGGCTACAAAAGCAAAAGTAAATAAATGGGACTACATCAAACTAAAAAGTTTCTGCACAGCAAAGGAAATAATCAACAAAATGAAAAGGCAATCTATGAACTGGGAAAAAATATTTGCACACCACATATCTGATAAGGAGTTAATGTCCAAAAGTTATAAAGAACTTTTACAACTCAATAGCAGAAAAATAAATAAACCAATTAAAAAATGAACTAAGGACCTGAACAGACATTTCTCCAAAGAAGACATAAAAATGGCCAATAAGTATGTGAAAAGGTGCTCATCATCACTAAACATCAGGAAATGCAAATTAAAACCATTATGAGATATCACCTCACACCTGTTAGGATGGTTATTATCAAAAGATAAGAGACAACAAATGTTGGCAAGGGTACGGAGCAAAGGGAACCCTAGCACACCGTTGGTGGGAATGCAGATTGGTGTAGTCATTATGGAAGAAGCAGGATGGAGGTTCCAAAAGATATTAAAAATAGAATTACCATACAACTGACGTAGCAATCCTTTCTCTGGGTATATAAAAGGAGATGAAATCATTACCTCGTAAAGATACCTGCACTCCCATGTTCACTGCAGTACTATTCACAACAGCCAAGATATGGAAACAACCTAAGTGTCCACTGATGGACGAATGAGTAAAGAAAATACGGTATATATATCCAGTGGAGTATTATTCAACCTTAAAAAAGAATGAGATCCTGCCATTTACCACAACATGGATGGACTTGGAGGATGTTCTGCTGCAATGCTAAGTGAAAGAAGCCAGACACAGAAAGAAAAATACAACGTGATCTCACTTATACGTGAAATCTTAAAAAACAAAAGTCAAACATAGAGATAGAGAATAAAACAGTGGTTACCAGAGTGAAGTGGAGGCAGGGGATAAAATGGGGAGATGTAAGTCAAAGGATACGAAGTAGCAGATATGTAGGATAAACAAGTCTAGAGATCTAATGTACAACATGAAGACTGCAGTTAATAAAATCATACCAGATTAGGGATTCATGTTAAATAAGTAGATTTCAGCTGCTTTTATTAAAAAAATAACTATATGAGATGAGAGATATGTTCGTTTGCTTCACTCTTCACTATAGTGGCTATTTTCACTGCCTATATGTACCCTGTAACATCATGTGGTAAACCTCAAATATGCACTATAAAATTTATCCTAAAAAAAGAAAACTAGGTTAACTTAGAAGAAGAAGTTAAGAAAGTTTCTTGACAATCTGAAAAGAAATTCTGAGTACTTTCAAAGATTTTGGAAGTTGCTAAGCTTGGTTCTTATATACATCTAGGAACCTCCAAATTCATGTTTTGCCATTTCCTTGTTGCAGATCTGACATTAAGAGGCATTATTTTTTTATGACTTATGGTTTTTCTTAAGGATTCACAATAGAATGAAGAAAAGGCAAGGGGAAAGGGCATGTTACTATTAAACACAAACTCTGTGCTACATACTGTTAGGGATCTTAGAAATGTTGCCTTATTTAATTATCACAATAAGATGCTGAGGTAGTGATTCCCATATACCTAACCTTGATTAAGAAACTAAAGCAGGCAGAAGTTAAGTAATTTGCCGAATGGTACACAGCTAGTAAAAGTGGCAGCACTGTAACTCAAATCTGGGTCTCTAACTTTTAATATGTTTCTAATACCAGGATTTTCTTCCTGAAAAAAGCATGAATAAAAAAGAAGATGAAGAAAGAAAAAAAATAAGGGGCAAAGAGTAAAAAAAAGAAGAGAGTTTAAGGAGAGAGAAATTTTCCTTGAGTAACTAGGTAAAAGTAAGAAATGAGGAAAGGAATTAAGGTATATGCTTTCTGTAAGAAAATGATTAGCTGAAACAAAATTAGCTAATTTATGTGCAGCAGAGAACAGGAAAAAGGGAGAGGATGAAATGTAAATTAGTTTAAAGGGACCTTATAGCCTATCTATTTCAGTTCCCTACTCATATAGGTAAGTTCAGCTCAAAAATGTTAATTATTAAGTATTCACCTCAGGAGGCTACACAGTCTATGTGAATGATGCCACCATTACACAAAGAATACCATAAGTCTTTCAAAACTGCCTTCAGAGTTACTTTATGAGCAAGAAAATAAGCCTCATTACTTGATATCCACATTTTGTTTCTGACTAAAAGTGACAGGGCCCAACTTGATCACCTAGTTTATTCACCCAACAAGTAAAAGGCTCCAAATTACTTACAGCTATTTATAGCCTCTCTACCCTATACCTATGCTTTAAAAAAATTCCAGTTTTACTTTTATTCTATTACTAGTTTTATAATGAACTGGTCAATATGTTTTTGAAACCCCATCTTTGTTAAGAAACATTTAGAAAATTAATAGTCAATGTTATAAAACCATGTACAGCTAGTGTGAAAACTCAATCATTATTTGCTGCTATTGCTATTTTGTTAGTATTAATTTCACTTTCTCCCTTTCTGTCTACCTCTCAGATCTCATCTATTAACATTTTTTGGCTGTAAGCTTTTTGTTGGTTTCTCTCATTCTCTCTGGGTCTCTTATTGTATCTTACTTCTTAATCTTGCTTTGTTGATGTGTGTAATAAAAGAACTACTCTACATGCTTCACACCCTAGACATTTTTTTCATATGACAGTAACCAAGGTTACTTAGCAGGTTAAATCCTTGAAATGGAAGTGAAAGTATGAAAATAATGTCTAGAGTATGAATAGGTACTTATGTTTGTAATTCTTTAACGGACTAAATGGCCAGAGATCCATCCTTTTAATGGATAGAAAGCCAAAAAATGTAAAAAAAAACAAAAAACAACAAAACCCAAGTCATGTCCTCTAGGCTTGGTACATGTCTTTGGTTGACAAACAACCAGAGGTGGTAGCAAAAGGACAGACTGGTAATTGGAAAGCTGATCTGACCCAAAATGGATAGAAGTACATCCCCCCACCACACAAAATTAGGAAGAAAAATCATTATCTGCTCATATCCACATGTAATTATCCAATCCAATTTTAGTCCAAGGTCTACCACTAAATATATTTACTGATATATATATATAAAACAACAAAAGTTGTTATTAATAACAATAAGCTAATATTCATTAAGTAGTAACCATGTGCTAGTACTCTGCTGATACCTGCTAAGATTGAGTGATAAATAAGATGAGCATTAAGTCCCCATTTCCTCAAGAAATTTATACTCTACTGAATAGAACAGATAAAAAAATAACAATTAAACAAAAGGATATTTATTAATAGTAAATGATATTGTTACCAAAAGCTCAGCACTTATCCCAGAGGCCACATTAAAAAAACAAGGACAAGCGGTTTAAGGAGAAGGAAAGAGAAATTTATTACTTTGCTGGCAAATGAGGAGGTTGGCAGACTCCCATCTTAAACTACCAATATTCTGCTTTTGAGCAGGAATAGAGAGCTTTTAAAGGAGAGGTTTTTCAGCTTTAGGCTATTGCCGTTCAACTATATTCATCCCATTTTGGCTAAGACAATCTCTCCTGACGTCCACCTGGACAATTCCCTTGAGCCATCTCCTGTGGTACAAAGAACAAAGGGCACTGCCCTGCCCCTCCTGACCACTGGCCGGAGACAGGGATGCAGGTTTTAATTCCAAAGGAGTGGGGGAGGTTTTAGAGAGAGAAAACATTTTTACCCTTTTTCAGGCCATTCTCCCTGTTACATTATGAAATAAAAGTAAAGGGTGCTTATAAAAGTAAATAAAAGGAAACTGATGGTCATGGAAAACTGATATTAAAGGTGAGACTTGAAAAATTAATACGAGTTAGGTAAAAAGCATTCCAGGAAAAGAAAATATGGTGCAGGACAAACCTTGATAGGGTAATGGTTTGGTGTATTCATAGAACAGAGAGGCCAATATGGCTTGACTGTAGTGAGTAAAATAGGAGCATGGTCATGATGAGTCTACAGAATTTGCTAGGCATCACATTACACAGGTTATTGCAGGCCACACTAAAGATTTAGGATGTTATTCTAAGGACAATAAGAAGCTATTAAAAGGCTTTAGGCAGGAAACTGACATTTAGATGTGCCATTTTAAACGATCATTCTGCTATGTAGAGAATAAAGTGGGATAAGAGTGTGTACAGTCAACAGAGAAAAGAATACAGCTCAGGCAAGAGACTAAGTGACTTCAATTAAGGAGGTGACAGTGCTGATGGAGACAAATGATATATTTGAGTTACGTTTAGAAGTAAGGATAAATAGGACTTGGTAATTGATTGTCTATGGGGTGGAAGATGAAGGAGATTATCAGCAATAGGTTTCTGCCAGGAGCAACTAGGGAGATTATGTATAATTAAGATGGGGAACACTGGAGGAGGAGGTGGTTTGAGAGAAAAATTAAGGTTCTATTTTGGACATAATGAGTTTGAGATGCCCATTAAGATATACAATTGGATGTTAGTTAAACAGATTGACTATAGGCCTGGAGTTCAGTAGGGAGGTCTGGGCTGAAGGTATAAATTTGGGAATTCACAGACATACATAAATATTATATAAACCTCATGTGAGTAGATACAAACACGTAGCAGTGGGGAATTAGAAAGAATGAACCTCAGATAGAACCCCCAGAATGTCAACATTTAAAAGTTGGGTAAAAGAGGTGAAAAGGGGACTAAAAATGAGTGGGCTGTAAAGTGGGATAAAAATTGGTAGATGATGATCATGGAAGCACAGAGTCCAGAGTGTTTAAGTGAAGTGGAAGTAGTCAATCGCATTAGAGATTCCTGAGAGATTAATTAGCAAGACCAGCTTTAGTGAAAGATTATATTAGATGCCAGATTGAAAGTAGGTAAAAAAAAAAAAAATGAAGATAGCAGTCTGGACAATCTTTATCTTTCATGAAATCTGGCTATGAAATAAAGATCGATCATAGCTGCATTAAGATTCAGTATCTCAATCCTCAAAATTGCTATTATCCTTATTTTACAGATAAGGAAACTGAGGGTTGGACATGTCAAGTAACTTGCCCAAGGTTAAGGGATGAGGCTAGTTTTCTTTTCTCATCTTGATGATCCCTAAAAGTCCTTCTATAATACTTCCATGAAAAAATGAAAAACTATACCTCTGTTTCTGCTCCACAGTCATAATAAATTTAGCATATTCCACAAGAACAGAAGCAGCCTGTTGTACACCTTTCCTTGTTGCACAAAACTGAAAATAAATTAATAATTATTATCATATTAAAAAAACTGAACATTACACTAAAAAATAAACTACCAACAATCCATACCACAAGTGTTGGTTTCTGATCAGAGTACGTTTGTATAACACTGGCAATTTTGTAGTTCAGGGTTAAATCGAACTTAAATTCAGTTTGGTTACTACTGCAGGGAAATCCAAGGACCACTTTCCGAAGTTTCACTGGTCTATGGCTTTCATCCATTTTCAGACAAATAGCAGATCTTTCACCATCTGAAAGCCATTCTGCAATCTTTAAAAAACAGAAATATGTGTATTAAAATTTTTTCCAGTAAAATTCTATGGATAAAAATAACCCAATTATAGACTAAAGTCAAGGTACAAAAGTATTTAATCAAGTAATATTTTTCAATATTACATACTATTCCATTAATACTATTCTACTGATATATTGGTAAATACTACGGATAGCAGTATTTCAAGATTATACCCACTCTTCACCATGGTAAACTTCTAATTGATTATTATTATGGTTTTATTTTCCTTCATAAGAGTCTACAGTAAAATTAAAAACTGATTTTGTCATAGAAATCAAATTTCTCACTATCATTGTAACATTTTCATTATTTTTCAAAACTATGCCTTGAAATGGCTGACACTTCCTTTGTGTTGTCTCAAATACTAGCTGAATAGTAGCAAGGTAATGGTTGGCTAAGGTTAGCAAGGGTTGACAATTTTTAAGCAAACAACAAATAAACACTAGAGAGATGGCAGTGAGACTCAATGCTAGTGTCACTAGTTAGTTTCTGGAGCTGTGATACACAATCCTTATCTTCACATACCCTGGTTAATAATCAAGCTCCATGTCCTGTTCTAAAATTGGCCATTGCTTTGACAGAAAGAAGACTGATTAATGAGTTTCTTGTTGTACAGGAAGTAAATGTTAAAATATTCTCAGGGTTATCAGGGGTAGGGATAAGATCACACAAGAATTGACAGTTTGAAGGGAGCAGAAGGCCAAGGATAAAGACCTTAATTTAGGGAAAAATTGAAGAAGACCTGAAGAAAGAGATGGAAAAACAGCATATACAGAAGTAATGATTACCACGAAGGGGAAGAGATTTTCCAGAATTAGAGGACATTGGTATACAATAACTGCTTGCAAATTAGTAAAAAAAAATTTAGTATACTAATGGGAAAAAAGGGCAAAAGGCATGACGTCGCAAGTTGCAAGAAAAGAACTTACAGCAGTTGATAAATATACTAAAAACATCTGCTTCAGTAGAAATCAAAGAAGTGAAGATTTTAAAAATAAGATACTATGTTAAACAATAAACTTGACAAATATTTTAAAATAATAAGAATAATAATTTTATTATTATACTATCTAGTGTTAGAATATAGGGAAATGGCTGCCAGTAGAAATGTAAATGAATATAACACTTATTGAAGGCAGTATGTCCGTAGAGTTTTATATATCCTTTGATTCAGTGATTTTATTACAGAATTTCAAAGATATATTAATTTTAACAGTTTCGTTTTAACGAAAACGAAAAGTTTCATTTTAACGAAAACTGGAAATAATTTAATCTTATATTGTTATGGTATTAGATAAATAAATGATAATACAACCACAAAAATAGTATTGAAGAAGAATATTTAATGATACCGAAATGTTTATAGGTGAAATGCAAGCCAAAAAAGAGTGTGTACATTATATGATTCCACGTACACATGTGCAAGGACAAACGCTGGGATTTAGTCTTGTTTTAATAAACTTTACATTTTTCTATATTACTCTTGAATCTGAAAAAATCTATCATCTTAAGAACAAGAAAATGATTGATTGTGCCAAATTAAAGATAAAGACAAAATTTTCCACTGAAATAGACAATATAGCAGCTCTTTGTGAAAACAATTTCTAAGTAGTAGGGGGGAAAAAAAGCAATATTGGTAGGCCGAGAAGCAAGTGTGGGTGAGAAAGTAGACTATTTTTTTCAAAAAGTTTACTTAAAAATTGAAGAAAAAATTAAGTCATATATTCATTATGGAAAGTATGATACTGCACACAAATTTTTTCCTTACATGTCCATGTAGCCCATTAACAATGAGATCCTCCTCAAGGACAGCATCCCCAAATGTTTTCACTCTTGTACCTATTATTAGTGCTTACAATGCCAAGCACATAGAATTGGGTAAATAGTAAATCATCTAAGCAATTATTTTTATTTTCTACTATACTTTGCTATACAACTTGTGTCAGCTGGTTACAATAACCATAACACATAAGTCAAGTTATTATGAGGTGTCTGAAATGCATGAAACTAAGATTTTAGATACTGGCAAACAATAGACTTCCACGAAATGTTTTATTAAACCTGATCTACCAAATTTTATGGACTTAATAGTGTCATACCTATATGATTTAGCCATAAGTTTCTACAACATACTTTCCGATTAAATTTGTTAGGTGACTGAAAGAAAAAAAAACCCTCACTTTTCCCTAAGATCAAAATGATTAAAAATTTCACAAGTCATTAAAAACCTGATAGACTAGACTAAAATTCTAACTTACATCCTCAGCATTTGGAATTGTTGCAGATACAGCTATAAATCTCATTGGAATTATAGTGCTAATATTTTTTAAAGTCTGAGATACAGATTGTACAGTTTTCATTCTGCTGACTACAACTTCAAGAGTTGGACCACGATTTTCGTCTTTTACAACATGTACCTAAGCAGGAAATCAAGAAAAAAATCATTAGTTATTGAACTAAAAACCTATTTAATCAATTAAAATATGCAATAGTATTAACATCCTTCCTTTTGAAAATGACTGTTTTTTCCACTTGAAGGGATAAAACAAACATACAGTTCAGTCGAAAATGTCTTGCTTCTTTCCATCCATTCTAATCATCTTTTTATGTGTATCTCTGAAAGTGAATCATGCGTTCACTACCTCATCAATGAGAAACAGTCGAACCAGCTGGACCAAAGAGTTATCTCTCCATTTCCTAGTCATGCTATCCCATTTTTCCTAAAGAAAAAAAGTAAGTAGTTTAATGCAATAAGGAATTATAATAAATATTATTTAAGATATAAATAAAATTTTTAACATGACATATTACAAATAATGGGCAATGTTTTGGTTGATGCCTTAAAAGTATCCTGAAAAACATTTAAAGATCAAAAAAGATTTAAGGAATTTTAACAGTCCTGCTGGGCCCTCAACTGTTTTTAAGTTGAACCACAATATATTCAAAGTTTTATTACCAATTTTTAAGTGCTACCAAGGCCATGCCTCTACAATACATAATACTTAGGTAAAAAAGAATATAAGCAATAAATATGATTATACATTATCCACAATAACAAATTGCCTATTCTTTGACCATTTTTCCTATTTGGCCATTTGTCTTTAGTTACTGCTTTATAGGTATTCTTTTTGAACCTGAAATACTAGTTACTTTTTATATTGCAATGCTTTTAGTTTATACTTCTTTAAATTTTTCTTCTTGGTGAGGAATCATAGATATTTTTTAACAAACCAAGGAAATAATAAAGTATAAAGAATACCTACTGGAGTTGTCATAATAATATGAGCATGCTGAATCTCAAATAGGTCATCCATTACTGTATCTCCAGTGAGTTCTTTACAATTCAGTCCTATTGGTCCAAATTTCTCTTTCCAGTCATCAAAACGCTGACTACACAGGGCTTTTATTGGTGCCACTGTAACAATGTAAGGTATTTATTTTGAACATTAGTGAAATTTTAAAATTATTTTCCCAAACTTTGGTTAATAAAATTAGGGTAAAAACATACATCTAGGTACTGCCTAATATTAATAAATTAAAAGTTAACAACAATACAGGCAGACTATTTAGAAATATAAAAGTAATAACCAAAAAGAACTAACAATAGAAATAGAAGTGGTTGCTCAAGCGAGTATAACTAAAGGTGGAAAAAAGTAGGGTAGAAGATCATTGCTTTTCATTACAAGCCATTTTGTGATATTTTATTTTTTTAAACCATATACATATATAACGTTGATGAAAAATTTTAAAAATACATATACTTAAGAAAGGAGAGCAGAGGTTCCTACACAAATTTCTAGAATTACAAAATGGTTTTATTTGTTTGTTTTGCTTGCCTTTTTACAAATAAATAAGTAAAAGTCAAGTTCTCAATTCAAATATTACTTTTTATTTATAATTCTGAGAAAATGTGTTTTAAATTTAATGTAATAGACAAGACCAGATGTGGTATATTTTTATTAAAAATGTATGGAAAACCAAGTAATAATTTCTATGGCCTGAAATTGAATTTACTTCTTCATTTTGCTTCAATGGTTTTTCATTATTATAATTAATCATCACTCTTATAATATATAAATACTTACTGTAAACAATTTTAATATTCGACCATGGCAATGGTACTTCCACTAACAATCTTGTTATAGCTAGTTCAAACATTACAGTTTTTCCAGAACCAGTTGGAGCACAAATCACAAAATTTCTATCTGTGTAAAGGAGCTAAAAAATAAAATTTAATCAATCATGTAATAGAGTTTTTCAAATACATTCTCAATTCATTAAAAAAATGCATTAGGAAGAGTATAAGAAATAGTAGTTCAAGCATTTTTACCTCTAAAATCATTAAAATTGTAACCTTGCTCAGACCCTCCACCCTCAAAAAATAACATTATTAATATTTTATCATGGTATTTTATTTGTCAAAGTAATATGCCAGACCTAGAATAAAATTATTCCTTTAGCTTCCTGAGAAATTCTAATCTATACAAACACAAATGCATCCACCAATGAAAAGCACATGCATTCATTTAACAAATATTTTCTGAGCTCCTATAATATACTAGACACTGAGTGTAGCACTGGGGACATAAAGATGTGATCTAGTCCCTGCCCTCAAAGAGGACACAATACAGTGAGAAGAGGCGGATAAGTAAGTAATTATAACAAAATACTTACATCATCAAAGGCTTTGGACTGTATATAGTTGAAATATGGAAATTCTTTGAAAATACTTCTAAATTTTGCTGCTTAGAATAACGTTAAGGAGTCAATATTTCAGAATTTTAAAAATTGGTTACTTTTATTTTTTTTTTTATTTTTTATTTTTTTACCTTATTTCATTTTTAGCTTTATTTTTTTTTTTATTGTTTGTTGTTTATAGGGGTACGGTTACTTTTAATTTAAAAATTCAGTTAAATTCATATTAATTCTGACAATAGTTAATGATAAGGCTTTAATATTTGCCATTTTAGCAACTTAAGAAAGGAATTAACAGAAATTATTCTAGCCTCCAGTCACATTTCATATTCTGAAAAGAACCCATGGAGTTCCTAAAGGGAAAACAAGAGGGTTACATAAGGGTTACAACTTGAGAGTTAAATACGATGGAAGAGATGCAAATACATTTTGGCAAGTATATCATAACTACACTTCTAGTTTATCTTTTCTAAAATAGTGCTTTTTTAAATTCACCTTGACTAGGCCACTTGATTTTTATCTCTTCTTTAATGTCCAGAATTTCACTTACTAACTATTCATTGTGCCTCATTAGCTGATGTGAGTTCCTGAATCCTTTTGTTTTTGATAATTTAGGTGGGTTAAGTGGTGGATTTAATTGTACTGGCTCAAAAGATGAACTTAATCATCCTTCCCCTGTAAGAAAGTTCAAAAATATTAATAGAGAAGAAGAATAAACTGTCTCCTCTCCAAAATGAGGGTCTATTGCCAGCTTGGAATATATTTGTACTTATACGGTATTCATTTTATAATATGTCAACTACATTTATTGAGCACTATATGCAGAATACATTTCTAGATTTAGAAAGCTGTGGGAAGCTATAAAACAAGAAGAAAATGAGTTCCTATAATTGAAGCTGTTATCATCTATTAGATGTAAGGCAGTTAATAATTAATATATCTGAGAACGAAAATACAGTTTTTTAAACAATTATCTTTTTACAAAGATATACAAGAACTGATGAATTGCTGTAGTAATCCTGTTAAAACTTAGATCATAAGATGTCTCTGCTCAAATTTCCCCATTTCTCTTAAAGTATATGGCTACAAGGCCCTACATGATCTTGTCTCCACATTGCCGCTCCCCCATTCTCCCTCACCCTAATCTCTCTGACTTCATGTCCTATTATTCTCCCCTGACTCATCTCCTCTAGCTATCCAGGACTCTGTTGTTCTTCAAAAACATCAGCCATGTTCCTGCCATAAGGCCCTCCGTCTGCCTAAACTGTTCTGCCTCCATATTTCCTTGGCTCTTTCACCTCCTTTAATTGATTAAATCTGAGCTTCTCAAGAAGGCCTACCCTAATTACTCTAATTCTACACCCTGAGCCCTGAATTCCAATAGTCCCAATTTAATCCCCTTACCCTTCTCTACTATTATATTTTCTTTTCCCATAATAGTCATCACCTTCTAAAATGCTATATGACTTATTTATACACTGTTAACAATCATTCAGATCTATCCTCTTACCCACCCTTATCCCAAGAATGTTAGCTCCTCAACGGCAAGGATTCATTGTCTGCTTTCTCAAGTGACATATCCCAAATACCTGGAACAGTGCCTGACACATAATAAGAACTTGGTTAATATACGTTAGCATTTATCAAGTAATTAATTTCATTTTACTTTCTGTTGTGCAGAGTATCAGAATATTTCTACCAAAATAAAAATGTAATTTTGAGTTTGTAAATCCATCAGCTTTTGAAGGAATCTCATTTTTCCTTCAAAATATGTCTCTTTCTATAAAATATTTATTTGTAACAAGTGCACAAGTGGGCCATCATGCTGGTTTTTCTCTCATTAGATAGTTCCACATCAATTTATATTCACAAAAATGAATCTTTGATTCAGAGTAGATGTAGAATCATGTTTCCAGCTCGTGAGAAAACTCAAATACTAATATCATTTATCATCACTATCAAGACTTAAAATCAAATTTTTCCTTTTGTCCAACAAACTCTCAGCAGTGTCACTGCAATTATATGTTATAATGGGGAAAATGTCTGTGGAACTGAAAATGACAAGAGTACTGTGGCAGGATCAATCTGACAAAACTTCTATTGTCCTGAGGATTCCAATATAGTAAAATATTTTAAAAGAATCAGAAAATAAGTTGTGTCCAAGTAACCCACAAACTACCATGAATAGCATTTAGTCTTCCACTTTAAATGCATACTTGGAAAGAATAAGGTATAGTACAATGAGTCTGACAACAAATGAACTTTTTGGACAATAAATCAATGAACACAAGCGTAGGCAGTAGTCTTAACTAACAAAGACACCTAAACAACAGAACCACTTCGGCTGTGCTAACAGGGCATAAAGATCTTTTTTAAAACTCTTCAAAAGGCAGTGCCCCAGGCCCTTGGCTTGCCACTTTCCAGGTGTCCTTTATCACTTTGATGGGACTCCTTGTTCTGTGGAAAAAGTTCTGTCTTAGCATGCTTAGACTGCAAGATTTGTTTTTGTTTGTTTGTTTTTATTTTGTTTATGATTACATGCATCTTATGTTTCCCTGAAAACTAAATAAAGTTTTTGGCCTTTTTAACTGACCAAAAAATAAAAAAGCAATGTCATATTATAGAATGGCTTCCAGTAAAGGATTAAGAAGAATCTCCCATCATACAGATAATTAAATAATCTTAACTGCTTACTGCTAATCTATTTTTTTTTTTTTTTTTTTTTTTGATCACCAGAGAAAAGGAAGTGCTGCAGGATTGAGATACCATGTTGAACAAAATGCTAGAGACTGGCTATGTCTACAGTTATATCATCACATATAATTCTCTTATTGTCCCCTCCCCCCATTTTAACTCAATTCAATTATCTGCATTAGAGGCAACTTTTCATAAATGGTCAGGCAAATATTTTCTAACCATACTTCAGAACGATCTCAGATGATCCCCAGAGTACCCAAGATTAGAGTCACTGTTGCCTAGATTTCTCTAGTTCATCTGCCCAATATCTGGAATTTGCTTTCTGTTTTTTCAATTAGACCATAACTTCTGTGGATTCTAGAGCATTCCCTAGTGTTGAGTGACTATTTCCATATTCCTAATGCGTAGTTTTGATGACGTAACCTGACCTACTCAAAAATATTACATAGTTTCTCCTCACTGCTTATAGATTTATTAAAAACAAAAACACGCTGGGCATGTTGGCTCATGGCTATAATCCCAGCACTTTGGAAGGTGGGAGTATCACTTGAGGCCAGGAGTTCCAGACCAGCCTGGGCAACATACGAGATGATCTCATCTCTACAAAAAACAATAAAAAATTTTAAGTAAATAAATAAATAAATAAATAAAAATAAGATGCTAAGAGAATAGATCTTAAGTATTCTCACCACAAAAAGAAAATGGTAACTATGTAAGGTAATACATACATTAATTAGCTTGATTGTGGTAATCATTTTCACAATGTATACATATAACAAAACATCACATTGTATATCTTACATATATACAATTTTTTTAGAGATAAGGGAATTTTAATGATCATTTCTACCATTACTGACTACTCACTACATCTCCAACACTGTGCTAAGCACTCTGCATATATTCGCAGCAACCCTATAAGTCCCATTACTTCTTATCCTCATCTTCAGATAAGAAAAATGATGCACAATATATAATTTTTATTTGTCAAACATACCTCAATAAAGCTGGGGGAAAAAAATTAAAATTAAAAATAAAAACAAAAAAAACTTGACCTTGGTATTCATGGCATTAAATAATCTGATCCTAAGACACCTATCTAACATTATTTCCTATTACTTCTTTAATCATTTCTTTTACTTAGCCAAACTGGAATGCTTAGTCATTCCAAACATATTCCACACCTTACCTCACCCTTGCTCATGGCTACTCCTTTGACAGAACAACTTCCTTACTTTATCTGCCTTTCAATGTCTTTAGAGACAGGAAGATAAACAAGGCATGATCCTCGCCTTCAAGTTCATAGGTCATAGGGAAATAGTCACATAGACAGCCAGTGAATTAAAACAGAATAAGTACACTGTTATAGGTATATGGGGTATTAAAGAAGCAAAGAGGATGTTACCTCCAGAACACACATACATACTCAAAATATTTACACTGGAAATGCCCAGACATGTAAATTGTATTATATGTCTAAACTCCAAATTAGGTTCTTTCAAAAATATTAGATTTGTAAAAAGGTCCCTAATCTGCAAAATGTTCCATTCCCATCCATTTCCCCTACCCAGTTTAACCCAATATGGCTGTTTTTACCCAAAGTATAAGAAATTATCTGTATCTATTTGTAAATAAATATGCTCAAAGTTCTGCCAATAATACAAATCTGATTTGGGTACTTATCTTGTCACAGACTGATAAACAGTTCATAAATTGCCACCAGTCTGCAGACCACTGAGTAGCACTATTACATACATTTATCTCTTATATGACTCAAAAGATTCACTTTTCCCTCTTTGTCAACCAAAATAAACAAATAGAAACACAAACAAAATGTTTAAAAATTATTATTTCATAAATATAAAGCAGCTGTTGTAAATAATTTAAAGGATACGAATTTCTGTGACAGCCTTCAAGGAACCTAAACCATTTTCTGTGACCCCTACAAAAAAAATCCTACATATTTATATATTTTTAACATTTTCCTTAAAAACTGCCTCAATAAAACTTGCATAACTTTTTATGGAGAGCAAAATTAAAAGTATTTTTTAACACACAGCTAAAAATATTTTTAACACATAGTACAGCTAAAAAATAATGCAACATATAAAGAATCGCAGAAATTGCACATAGATAACCTTCTCAACTTTACTGTATTTTCATATTTTTCCCTATGCTAAGAAATGCAGATTAGTTAGTACTTTTATAAAACCAGCTGAAAAAAACAAGGAATTACCTTGAATGTCATGAGGCTGGAGAGCAACAGAAAAAGACGGTGCTTTGAATATGGTTTCTCCAATTTCAGAAGCAGAAAAAGCATCATTTGCTATAAACACATTTGCAGAATATTGAGGTTTCTGTTTACTATTGCTATAGTTCCTTGATTTCCCTTTGTTCATTTCTGTTTGAACAATTTTCACTGAACCAATGTGAGAGTCCAAGTTTGCACTGTCATTGGAATAAGCACTTCCATGTATATCATCAGATATTTTAAATAATCTGCAAAAAAAAAAAACAAACCCACATGTTTTTCACTTGTAACAGTTGCTTAGGATGTGAAAAACTAGCATAAAATTGGCCCCTTTAAAAATACTCATAGATTATAGTTTATTCAAACAAAAAAAGTTAATCATTCTCCTGAAATATGACTTGCTAAGTTTGCCACAGAATTATGTCTTTTCACTTCCCTAAAACTCAGATAAATCTATTTGTGGTATTCAGCCTCCAAACTGGCCCCAAAGATCTTCACCTGATCCTCATCCTTTTGTAATCTCCTACAAATTGAATTGCTGAATTAGGATTGGCCTGTGTAATTAGTAGAGTACTGTAGATGTGCAGGTGTGTGATTTCCAAGGCTAGGTTATAAAAGACATTGTCCCTTCCACATGATCTGTTAGATCTCTCATGTAGGGACCTAGCCACCATGTCAGAAGAACACTCAAGCAACTCTATGAGAGGCCCAAGTGGAGAAGTACTAAGGCCTCCTGTCAACAACCAGCACAAACTTGCCAGCCAAGGAGGGTGAGTCACCTTGAAAACGGATCCTAGAGTACCTGTCAAGCTTTCAAATGACTGCAGCCTGGCTAACATTTTGATTGTAGTCTCCTTGTGGGAGGCTCCCAACATCTTTGCACATTCTCATGAGAGACCCTAAGCCAGAACTACTAGTTAAGTTGTTCCTAAATTCCTAACCCACAGAAACTATGAGAAATAAATGTTTATTGTTGTTTTAAGCCACTGAGTTTTGGAATAATTTGTTACACAATAGATAACTAATGTACCATTTAAAGTCAGTAAAGTGCTTAAGAAAGAGATAAAAAAGCCACTAAATATAGTTACAGTAAAAGAGACTTTTATTGACCTAATAGGAGTTAAATTTAACTGAAGTAATTCAAGTTACAGAAATATGTTAACATACTTATATTAAATTTATAGGAATATATTAACATATTTGTCATAAATTAAAAGTTGTCAGCAACTGCATTTGGCTCCAAAGAAGCTACCTGATAAAACATATATACATTTCCTAGCCAATCAAATCAGAGTTGTATGTCCTCCCCCAAAAAGGAAGGGACATAAATGAAGTATATTAGCAGATCAAGTCATCCCAAACACTATCCAATAACCATTTTAGTGTTAAGAGATACTTCTTGGCAAAGTTCTAGAAAATAAGGAAATACCGTCTTTATGACTACATTGTATTCAACTGATAAGACAATCTATCAAAATAATTTGTTCTTAATAGCTCTAAGGGATAAAGTAACAATTAATGTTCCTAATACAACACTCACATCTCATAGAATAAGTAATGGGGATAAAAGCAGGTATCAGTCTTACAGAATTCTGTAAGGAATGACACCCAAACAAGCACTGTGCAAATACAGAATACTTTCTAAATTATTTTTACTATTAATCTCAACGACATGTTTTTGTATGAGAACCAGTCTTTCAAAAAACTAGATACAAAAATGTAATTTAAAACAAACTCTATAGAGTTGTAGCCTCCAATGCCAGCAGTTCTATCTTTGAAGACAAAAAATTCAAAAGCAGATGGTTGGTGAATGATATAGTAGAATTCAATTACAAAATGGTATTGGGTACAAGGAAAACACTTATGCTATAGGATGACTCCTAGCTATATGTTGTGATATTGAGTAAAACATGGACTTTGGAATCAGACAAAACTTGGGTTTAAGTCCAATGAGGGTGCCATGATAATCCATAGGGAAAGAATAGTCTTTTTGACAAATGATGCTGGAACAGTTAATTATCTATGTGCAAAAAGAATGAAGGTGGACTCCTAGTTCATACCATATACAAATAATAACTCAATAGATCATAGGTCAAAATATAAGAGCTAAAACCATAAAACTGAGAAGAAAACATAGAGTAATCTTCATGACCTTGGATTAGGCACCAGTTTCTTAGATATGACACAAAAAATATAAGGAATCAAAGTAATACCAAATACATATGACACTAGAGCAAAAGCATAAAAGAAAAATTAGATAAGCTGGACTTTATCAAAATTTAAAACTTTTGTACTGCAAAAGACACCATCCAAAAAGTAAAAAACAATCCACAGAATGGGAGAAAATATTTGCAAAATATATAGCTGTTTAGGGATTTTTATTGTGAATATTAAAGGACTGTTTACAACTCAACAATAAAAAGATAAATAACCCAATTAAAAAATAGACAAAGGATTTGAATAGACATTACTCCAAAGAAGAAATACAAATAAATGGCCAATAATCACATGAAAAGAGGCTCAACATTGATGGACTGGATGTTTATGTCTCCACCAAATTCATATGTTGAAGCCCTAATCCCCAATGTTATGGTATTTGGTGGTGGGGCCTCTGGGAGGTAATTAAGTTTAATGAGGTCATGAGGGTAGCTCCCTAGGATGGAATTAATGCCCTTATAAAAAGAGGACAAGATATGAGATATCTCTCTCTCTGTGCATGCACCAAAGAAAGACCATGTGAGAACATAACCAGGAAGAAGGCCTCACCAAAAACCCAACCATGCTGGCACCCTGATTTCTGACTTCCAGCCTCCAGAACCATTGGAAATAAATGTTTGTTATTTATACCATCCAGTCTACGGTATTTCATTATAGCAGCCCAAACTAATTAAATTAGTCATTAGGAAAATACAAATCAACAGCACTATGAGACACCTCTTCACACACCTACTAGGATGACTATAAGCAAAAAGACCGACAATAAGAAGAAACTGGAACCCTCATATATTGCTGATGGGATTGTAAAGTGGTGCAGCCACTTTGGGAAACAATTTGGCAGTTCCTCAAAAAAGTTAAATATAGACTTACCATATGACCCAGCAATTCTACTTCTACGTATATATCCAAAAAAACTGAAAACATATATTCACACAAAAACTTGTACACAAATGTTCATAGCAACATTATTCACAATAGCCAAAAAGCGGAAACAACCCAAATGTCTATAAACTGATAAATGGATTAAATAAATGTGATATATCCATTTGATAGACTAGTATTCAACCATAAAAAGGAATGAAGTACTAATATATGACACAACATGGATGAACCTTGAAAATGTTATGCTAAATGAAGGAAGCCAGACACAAACAGCCAGATATTGTATGATTCAATTTAAATGAAATGTCTAGAATAGGCAAATATATAGAGACAGAAAGTAGATTAGTGGTTGCCAAGTGCTGAGGGGAGGAAGGAATGGAGAGAAACTACATATTATTTTTAGTATGTAGTTTCTTTTGTGAGTAATGAAAATGTTTTAAAATGAGATAATAGTGATGGCTGCACAACTATGTGAATATTGTAAAAATCAGTGAATTTTACATTTCGAAAGGGTTAATTTTATGATATGTGGATTACATCTTAATACAGGTGGTATAAAAAATTATAGACCTCGACCTCAACTGGGCCCTTTACAGTGTCCAGCAATCCTACCATTATTCTAATTACATTGCTTTCCCATTCTCCATAATTTCTTCCACTCTTCTCATTCTTGCTCAATACCCGTACTTTTTCCCTCAAACACCAAAGATAACCTCATCTCCCATATCATAAACTATCAACTAGACTTTTTCTGATCCTGAACCCATACATCCAACTGTCTTTTTGGACTATTTTTAAGTGTCTAAAATCAGACATGTCCAAAGCTGTACTCATCACCTTCCCCAAAACCTGTTCTTCCTTTACAGCTCTCTGTTTCATAAAAGGGCATTACCGTCCTTAATCATTCTGGCTTAAATCAGAAACCCAGAAGTCAGATCCCATATCCAATAATCATTTAAGTCCTGTGGAATTCTACCTCCTAAATAATTCTAGACTTCTCCCATTCCTGCTACCACCATCCTATGTCAGGCTACCATTTTCTCCTACCTAGACTAATAAAATCACTTTTTAAGTGGCTCTTCACAATATATTTTAATTCCCTCCTAATTCAATCTCCATATTGGGGCCAAAATGAACTTTTAAAGAAAATAAAATCTAATTTCACTCCTCCACCTTAAAACCCAGGGCTTTAGGAAAATGGTTCTCAAACTTTAGTGTGCATAACAATCAAATGGAAATTTTATTAAAAATGAAGATCCCTGTGACCCACCTGTACCGTGGTGGTATCATTTGTAGTAGATAAAATGGTTAAATATTACAATTATGGTTATTTTTGTGGGTAAGACTAGGACTGTGGTAGCAGGAATAGAGAGAGTCCAGAATTATTTAGGAGACAGAATTTTGCTATTTTTCTTTTTTTTCTTTTTGAGACAGAGTCTCACTCTTTTGCCTGGTCTAGAGTGAGTGCCGTCGCGTCAGCCTAGCTCACAGCAACCTCAAACTCCTGGGCTCAAGTGATCCTACAGCCTCAGCCTCCCGAGTAGCTGGGACTATAGGCATGCGCCACCATGCCTGGCTACTTTTTTCTATATATTTTTAGTTGGCCGATTAATTTCTTTCTAATTTTAGTAGAGGTGGGGTCTCACTCTTGCTCAGGCTGGTCTTGAACTCCTGAGCTCAGGGCTATCCGCCCACCTCGGCCTCCCAGAGTGCTAGGATTACAGGCATGAGCCACCGCGCCCGGTCGAGAATTTTGCTATTTTTCTCATTCAGATTCTGCCATATTTAATACTCTTGGATGTATACATAAATATTCAACTTTATTCATTGAATATTATTTATTTCATTTAATTAATTACCTTTTCCGGAATGCTGATATGCTCTCTCCTTTATCTTCTGAAAAATTAACTAATTTTGTATCATCAGCAACATTTTGCTCAGGTGCAATCTCACTGCCAAAGTGATTTTTATGTTTCTGACAAGAACCATATGTCAGCTTGCCAGCAACATGTGATAAGTCATTGTTAACTACCCCTCCTAAATTTAGATCATCTTTTTCATATTTATTAGAAGGGAAGGCAAATTGGGTTTTTTGTGTTGGTGAAATATGATTTGTGTCTTCTTTAGTTATCTTTAAATCTGATGTTAACATTTTTGGTCTCTTTTCTTGACCTACAAAAAAGGAATATATTATTATATGTTCTCCATGAAAATAACTTTCAAAATGATGAAAAAATTCAATAAAAATTTTCAAAAGAGTTTACCAGTTAAATATGAAAGCCAAAAGAAAAGTATTAATACAATAATAAAATAATACCATATATGGTTTTAAAATACAGGTGATTGTTACTCTTATGGTATATTACATCACTGAAGAACACTTAAATTAATTCAGAATTATTGAAAATAAATTTCAAATTTATGTAGAACCTATATTATAAATAGGTTTAACTCCTGACCCATAATTTAATAACACGATTACAATATTTAACTATTTTATCTAGTATAATTATGAAC
Source organism: Indri indri (assembly GCA_004363605.1). Lineage (NCBI taxonomy): Eukaryota > Metazoa > Chordata > Mammalia > Primates > Indriidae > Indri > Indri indri. Next base: position 52,727 of record RJWJ010002851.1, on the reverse strand, counting down.
ATTTTAAAATATATACAAATAATTTACACACAAAAATACAATGGCCAATCATATAAAATGCTCCTGAATATGATCCAGCATTAAAATATATGCTACAGTGCTTTTAAGTTTGTAATCTTGCTTTTAAAATCAAGATAAAGGAACGTCTTCATCACGGTGACAGAATTTCAAAGGTTTCTTTACGGATACTTTATAAGAATCTTTGGAGGTTTAGTGGGAGTTTGGAGGCATTATGGCTTAAATTTACTTTAGCACCTATGCATATATAAAATACTACATGTATACTACATGTATTATATATTACTTGATACAAGAGTATATTTATGTATAAAACATATCTGTAAATTATGAAGCTTAATAATAAAATGTATACACATGAACCTATGACCCAATTTAAAAATTAAAATTTTACCAATATTACATTAGATCACATATATTGTTTGTTCTTGTTTTTGAGCTTTATAAAGATGGTATCAAACTATAGATAATCTTCTCCATCTTGCTTTTGTCACTCAATATACTTCAGGGATCTGGTTACCTTTAGTAAAGGGCAAGGCAAACCAAACAGTGGTGACTGAATTTAGCAAGAGGAAAAACATATTCACAGAACATTAGTCAAAACAAGTGTGTGTGACAGATTACTGTGCATAAATATGCATATATATATGTATGAAGACGGAAAATGTTTTAGATTTTAAGATTTGGTGAGCATTATGAATAAGAAGTCTCTGACTTTCATTTTATTATATTTCATTAAAATAAAGGAATTTTTATCATTTTACATAATGATTATACATATTTCTCGGGTATGTATGATATTTTCATATAATGTGCAATGATTAAATCAAGGCTTTTTAATATTGACATGAACTACATGGGTTTAGCTTCATAACAAATATGTGCTAACTTACATAATAGTTTATCACTTTCTATTTCTTCTTCTAATTCCTGAGTGTCTGGAATTTCTGAAATCAGTGGAGCAGGAGGGAGAAACCAATCCAGTGACTTTTCATTGTCTGGATAGCTATATAAAATATAAAAATGTGAATATATATGTTAATAAAGATATAACATCAGAAACTGTGTATTCATTAAACATTACTCAATTACTGAATCTTAGATAAACATTCTGTAAACTAACTTTCTGTCAGCACTTTGATTTATCCCTACACAGCAGCATTCTCAGCATTTTTTCCTTTATGTGTCATAGGATTAAGGATACTGCTATGTGAGAGATATGCTACCTAAATAATGGCAGTAACTCCATCTCCTTTTTTCCAATTCAAATTCTAATAACAGGAATCTTAAATCTGCTCCAATATTTAAACAAAAGGAGTGAATCGTTCTCAAACTTTAGCATTTTAACTATTACAAGTAACAAATACTTCTGACATACCTCACAACTAATCATAGGTCATCAATGTATAAATGATACCATTACTAGTATTCTAGACTATTCCTACAATATTATTACAAATTAATGTCCTAACCCAAATATTCTTAGTCCAGAACCATCTGCAAACCACAAAAAATCTGAGAAACCAGTTGAAATTGAAAATCTCTCTATAACCCTACAGTAATTGATAAGATTTTTGCCACCCTGTTGGCATCTTTACCCCTCCTTATTTTTAGCTGTGATCCTATCAACTGATTCTGCTTTAATGGTTCTTTTCCAATCAGAGTTGACTTGTCCTTCATTAGGACAAAAAGATAAGTGTTAGGTGACAGAAAATAAAGTTGACAAGAGCACTATATATTCTATCGATACCAAGTCCCAAAGATTTTATGATTTATTTCTTATCTCTTCATTTAGGATGTTAAGCACTCTAAAGTGAGAAACTTAGTCTTTTATTTTTCTGTCTCCTGTAGTACCTAGCACATAGCTACTATGGCTATATTCTCCAAATAAAAAATCTACAACACATACCTGACAATGTCTGACAATAGGCCAGATTATTTAAAATTTTGTCAGAGGGTTCCCAATATCACCCCCAGTTCAATGATTCACAGGACTGTGCATACAGTCCTACTCATGGCTATGGGACAAAGCCCAAGGGAAAACAGACACAGGCTTTCAAGGGTCTCTCCCAGCAAAGTCACAAAAGATGTACTTAATTCTCCCAGTAACAAATTGTGACAACATCCGTAAAATGTTGCCAAAGGAGGGAAGCTCATTAGGGACTCAATGCCCAGGGTTTTTATTAGGGGATAATCATGCAAGCAACCCCTGTCTGGCACATACCTACATTTCCGAATCCCAGAAGAAAAGCAGGTGTTCAGCAGAAACCATATTATTTGTATAAACAGTTTACACACAGTAAGCCACTGTTATCAGTTAATGGTGGGAATCTTCCTGAAATCTAAGTTCTCAGACTCCAGCCATAGGCCAGCCTTGCAAGTAAACCTTTTCAAGAATAGCAGTTTAGGCCAGCTATGTTAACTCTTCTCTGCACATGAATTATTCCAGAAGATCCAAGAAAGAGGATAATAGCTCTACTATTCAGCCTCCTCAAGATGTCCCAATTTTTTTCCAGAGGTGCCATCATTCTCCCAGTCACCCAGGATCCAAACTATAGTATAATCTTTTTTACTCACTATATCCAGACACATACCAAGTTTCACTGTATCTTCCTTATAATGCCTCTTGAATTCATCATTTCCTTTATATTTCCACTGCCACTATCATAATCCAGGCTCTAATCAAGTTATATCTGGTTGAGAGTAATAGTATCTTAACTGCCCTCACTGTCTCCAGGATTTGCCTCAAGTATATTTTACACATTTTTACCACATTCATTTGGAATTGTTTTCATCATATTACTCCAGATACTTCAGTGGCTTCCAAAAAATGCCAAACTTCCTGGTGACCTTAGACCACTTATAGTTTTAACTCTCCTATACATGCCTTATGGTCCAGGCCAAACTGAACTACTTGCTGTATATCAAATAGATAATACATCCTGTCTCTTCTCAACTTTGTTCAAAGATATTCACTTTATTTTGCTTGCCCCTGTGCCCTGCCCCACACCCCATATCTACCTATAGAAGTTCCACTATTTTATTCATTCATTAATCCAGTAATGATTATTTACTGAGTACTACATGCCAGGCACTGTGCTAGACACTAGAGTTTATATTCATTGAAAGCCCAACTCAAATCCTAACTTTTCCAAGATTATCTACCTAGGTTCCCAAAGATTTTTTTCCCTTCCCTCTTCTTCTTCTTCTTTTTTTTTTTTTTTTTTCTTTTGAGACAAGATCTCACTCTGTCACACAGGCTACAGTGCAGTGTCATCATAGCTCACAGCAACCTCAAACTCCTGGGCTCAAGCGATCCTCCTGCTTCAGCCCCCTGAGTAGCTGGGACTACAGGTGTGGGAGCTACCACACCCAGCTAATTTTTCTTTTTTCTGTAGAGATGGGGTCTCTCTCTTGCTCAGGCTGGTCTCCAACTCCTGGCCTCAAGCAATCCTTCTGCCTCAGCCTCCCAAAGGGCTAGGATTACAGGTGTGAGCCACCACAACTGGCCACCATTCCCTCTTCTTATAGACTGAACCTATATTTATTATAGTCTACCCTGTATTGTTGGGGAGGGCATGTAGAGAGATGATAGATACATGGATGGATAGATAGATAGATAGATAAATATCTAATACCCCCTCTAGATTGTAAACACTTCACGGTTTTGTTTTTATTTCCATTTACATCAGTGTACTTAGCACAGTATAATTAGCTATACTATTCGATAACTGTTGATTTAATTCCATGACTTTTAAGACATGGAGAATTATGTCCAAGATCCTTATTCTGTCACTTAACACCTACCGCAATCTACCCTTACTCTATTTACTTTTCTAACTTTATGTCCCAATGTTTTTCCTTTATGAATCATCTACTCCAGGAAATTTCTCTATACACTTTTCTGTAAAAGTACCATGAACTGTCCCATCTTATTCTTTTTGTCTTGCTATAACACTGTGCCTTCAAACACCAACTTCCTCTCTCCCTATAGCAATTAGCAAATCCTTCAGAGCCTGCTGAAGTCTCCCCTTATTACCCCAAAGCCTGACCTGATCATGTAGCCAAAGATGACTTTTCTTCCAAATCTGAAATTTCATTGCATGAACATATGCTTATCATTTGCTTTGTACATATTGCTGACTTTGTATTGTTAGAAAGATGACCTTTGAATATGTTCTAAAATTTGCATAGGCCAGTTCTGATTAACACCTGTTGCCCCAGTTGGATGTACTCTTTCCCCTCAAAAGTGTCCCAGTCTAGATAATGAATTACATGATCACATTATTTATTAATGACCTTTCCATACGGTGTTTAATCTCCTATACTAGATTTTAATGTTTTTGAAGTAAAAGTCTATTTCATCCTTTTTATATCCCTTTCATCATTCAATCAATATTTGAATAAATAAATGAAAGAATAAATGAGGCAATAAATATGCTTCATTAAAATATGATAATACCATAGAACAAATACATAGAAAATTCAGAATTGAGAGCAATTCACATGTGAAAATCCATAAAAGCCAGTATTTAACAGACTACCTACTCTCTATTCTTGTTTCCTTTGGCCTCATATCTTATTTCCACCCCTACTTCCTGCCTGCACTGAATTTCCTATCACACTTGTCCTTTGGCACACTGCCCATTCTGTTTCCAAAAGGTACCATGATTCCTTGTCCTGAGCTATTCTTTGACTATTATTGCCAGTTTTTACCTTGGCCAAAAATAATTTGAACAAACCAGAAATACAAATAAATGGAAGCCAAATAGGTAAAAATCTATTCTATTTAAAAAACTATAACATTCAAAATGTTAAACTTCAGTTATTCCCTTATATCTGAATTCCATGCTTACCAAATATGTAACTGAAACATCATTCTGTTGATCCTTCATTTTTTATTTACTGGAGAGAAAATTAAAACTCCCTAAAATTGGAGAAAATAACCCTTTAAAAATACACTATGTTATTATTCTTTAAGACAGACTTACTTTTCAACTTCACCTGGTTTTTCAAAAAACCAATTTTCCAAAGAAAACAAGCAGTTATTTGATTTCAGCATTGTTGAAAACTGGACTTTGTCATAAATCTACAAAACATAAAAAAGTAATTTATATATTATTTAAAAGGATGTAGAAAAATATTTTTGGATAGGAAAACTATAATTATTAATTTCCCACAATGTCCTATAAAATATAACCACAGACCATCCTCCCAGTTTTATCTTCTGCAACTTCCTCCAAAATTCCTCAATATTCAAATATATTATTTTCTGTTCTCCACTCATTCATGTATTTTCACACTTGCACCCCTGTCTTCATAAGACACTAATGCTTAGAATGTGTTTTCTTCTATTCTCCATCTGACGAATTCCCATCCATCCTTCAAGGTATAGGTCAAATGTCATTTCTTCGTCAAAGGCTTCTCTGAATTTGACCCCTTCCCCAAGACAGAATTAATCATTCCTTTGACTCTAAATATTTTGTTCATATCATTATTTTTGAGTTAAGACAGTACATTTATTGTCAATGTGTATACCTCTAACAATACACTATGTACATACGCAGGGATTTGCTTCAAAATAAATGAGGAAAGGTAGAGAGAGAAGTACTGATGAAATAATATTGGCAATGAATTGATGATTGCTAAAGCTATGTAATAGGTACATGGGATTCATTATAATATTGTTTACTTTTTGCATGTGTTTGTACCTTCCCAAAATAAAAAATTTACAGGCTTAACATTATGTATATTTACATTCATATTATGTAATACATACACTTCATATATATGTTTACATTCTTTTTAAAAAGATAATTTTAACATTCACAGATGTTATCTAAATGCAAAGGATAAAAACGTTTAGCACTGGTTACCTAGGAATATAACAAAAATCCAGGGCTGAACAAAAACTCAAATGTGATAGGAGACCATTTTTACAGATACATACATTGCTGCCTTCACAGTGCAATTACTTCTCCCTGCACATCAACGCTACATCCCAATTTTTTTCCAAATTCTGAAACATGATAGAACATTCTATATGACAAAACATGAAATAAAATGCACAAATCATAAACCATAAATCACATTTCTATTTCTTCTGTGATAGTTAATACACTGCACATTTGTCCTCAGGATAGAAACTAAAATCGAAGAAACTATATTAGCGCCATCTTGTGAAGAACCCCACATTACCGTGTCAGATTATGTCCGTCCAGTTTTGAATTCTCCCTGATGTGGGCTAAGATACAAGCGGGAGTCATGCGGCAACAGAGAAAACCCCTTGACAAAACGCTACTGGTAAGAAGACTAAACCTGTATGTACTTTAGGACTGTTTCCCCCTTCCATCTGTTTAATTTAATACTCTCTTAATTTTTCTCAATTTATTAATCAGTCACCAACAGAAATAGTAAAAAGAAAAAAATGAAACAAATTAGTGTGGTTCTATAAATGTCTAAAACAATTTACCTGTATGAAAAATAGAAGCCTAGGATAATAGGACAGGAGACAGAAGGGAGTCATTCAGAGTCTTTAACATCTTTTTTTAAGTAAACAATTTCAGAATTTGAAAACAAATGAAAAGTATAAATGAAAATGCTAATCATGTTTTTATATTGTCCACAAAATAACAAATATAATGTTCCCTTTCTAGTTTTAGGAAAACTGTATGTTTTTAAACAATAACAAAAACAAACCTTTTTCTAAATTAAAATTCACCAGACCACTTTTATACATGGCTTTGCTACCTCAGAATTTAAGTAGAAAACCTTTAGGCTAACATTTACACACTGGAATTCTTTATTCTAAAAGAAACTGCAAATAAGACAATAAAACTACAAATTTAAATTATTTGGGGAAAATGTCATAATTGAAAAACCTATACAAACAGAAAATATTTTCAAAAGAACTTTTGATTTCTAGTTCTAGCATATACAAGAATACAATTTGTTTTGTTTCAGAATAAAAATATTATGTATGTATTTTAATTCTGATGCACCCCTACGGGAAAAAAAAAAATCCCTTAACTAATATTGTTCATCCCCTTATCCTGCATCATTTTTCTTCATAATGAGTTGATAACTGACATTACATTATGTTTAGTTTTTACTATCTTTCTCCCCTGAAAGCAAACAGGGACTTTGGCTCACTAATGTATTCCAATAACCCAGAACAGTGCCTGGCACATAATAGATGGTCCATAAGCATTCACTGTGGATTAAATGTATTAGCAATAATCAATTTATAAAAAAATATTAAATAAAAATAATTTTCCATTAATTCTGAAACTTAAAATTTTACCCTCCAAAACTTTAATGTTCAGTTTCAAAATGTGAATTTTTTTCTAGTTCAGGATTGATGTCATCAAATCATGAAGGTTCTAAAGGTGATGAATTTGGCACTTTCATTATGTAAATAATTTTTTTTTTAAATACGGGCCCTAAAAGGGATCTTCCTGCATTTCAGTACGAGTTTGTGATGTGAAGGGATGCTAAATTTTTAATTAATTAAATCTAAATTCTAGGTTTAGATTCAGATTTTCTAAATTTCTTCATGTTGGATTATTTATTACAAAGTTTTGTTTTTGGGGTTCTTTTTTTTGGAGACAGAGTCTCGCTCTGTCGCCCAGGCTAGAGTGCTGGGGCGTCAGCCTAGCTAACAGCAACCTCAAACTCCTGGGCTCAAGCGATCCTCCTGCCTCAGCCTCCGGAGTAGCTGAGACTACAGGCATGCGCCACCATGCCCGGCTCATTTTTTCTACATATTTTTAGTTATCCAGCTAATTTCTTTTTTCTTTTTTTATTTTTAGTAGAGACGTGGTCTTGCTCTTGCTGAGGCTGGTCTCGAACTCCTGAACTCGAGCAATCTTCCCGCCTGGGCCTCCCAGCGCGCTAGGATTACAGGCGTGAGCTACCGTGCCCAGCCTACTACAAAGTTTTAGTTTCAGCATGTGGTACAAAATTATATTGCAAAACACAATAAACAATATCCTCCCAAATGGCTTTATTTTATTTTTAAGATTTCTGCTCTAACTACTCACTTTTAAAATAGTTAAACTATTTTTGTGACTACATAATTTGATGCCTTTGGAGCCCACCTGCACCTTCTCTAATTATATTAATGACAATTTAGCATTTTCTTTCTTATAATCCTTGTACAAATTTTCAGATCTATTAGTTATTCCTTACAATTTTTACTCTCAGAAATAGATTTCTTCTTTCAAAAGTGCAGAAACAGTTATAAACAAATTACTGATTTGCTAGAAATCATTAGTGAAGAGGGTGAGACCAACATTCACCGGATTAACCGGATTAACCAACCATCACACACGACTGCAGAGAATTTGACAAAGTAAGGGAATGGGAACAAGTTATTCCAAGAGCCTCCGCCAGGGAAAGGACAATATACAATCGTCCGAGCCCCAGATCTCACTCCCTCTCCCCAGGTACAACGGGGCAGGGGAAGGGTGTGGCCTGGAACCGAATGAGGACCTAAAACAAAAATATCCCTGTGGATTTCCTAGTGCATATCCTAAATCCAAGCAAGCCCACCCAGACTCCTACCCGCAAGGCAGAAGCCTTAGGGCCCCGTGTGCGGCCGAAGTCCCCAGCGCTGGGGCCGGTCACTCCACCCCCAGGATCTCGGTTCCCATCGCAGTAAAACAAGACGGCTGGAACAGATGCGCAAGCCCCACCGGCTCTCGCTCAGGGGGCGACACACACCTGAACACAAACACAGGAGACTCCGGGAGTCACCAGTACAAAACCCCACTCAGCCAGCTCTGTGACAGTCCCACCCGAGCGGGAGCCGGGCCCACCCCGCGACGGAACGCGCCTCAGGCCTCGCCGCGTTCTGACTGGAAACGCGGCTGAGGAGCCGAGCGCGGGCCAGCGGCTGGGGCCGGCTGACCGTCAACAAACCGCGCCCGTCCGCCGCCTGCGGCGCAGACGGCTCCAGAGGCAGACCACTGCCGGGGCGGCTGGACCCGAACCCCATCTCACCGCGAGCGTCCGGCCTAGCTCCCTACCTTCCCCGCGGGGCGTGCGGGCCGCGTCTTCACCTCCCTGCCGTTAGGTCGGAGGCCGGCCGAGCGCCGATTCACCAGCCCCTCGCAGGACCCCCAGCCTGGCTAAGCCGAGCTCCAAGCAATGGATCGCCCGGGCCCCCAATCTCTCCCTCCTGTCTCTCCTTTTTTCTCCAAAAGTTTATAATTGGTTTGGAATATATCACTGCACGATACTATCTATTTTCATTAAATAAAGCTCTTAATCATGGGTTTTAAGGATCCACCAGGTGATCCCTCTTACCTAACCTAGCCTGCTTCTCTACCACCGCCCTCTCCAACAACCACCTTCCAAACATACCCCAACCTGCCTTTCTCGTAGAAGTTAGCCAAGCCTCAGTGTTGGGGCTTCCATTCTCTTATTACATAAAAAAAAGTTTTACTGTATTACTTATTAAAGCATCACAATGACACCCATTGGTTCTGTATTACTGATGAACTTATTTCAGAAATTAAATTTCAGAAATAAATGTTTAAAAATGCAATGTTTAGCAAACATGAATTTACAAAAGCAGCAATAATGTGTTCTTACGCTATAAACGTGAACAAACTATAAAAGTTACCCTTTTAAGTTTTACAGAATTGTTCTCTGAAGACTGGCAGGGAATGTTTCGTAGAGGGTAAAGTAACAACTAATCAATGATGCCTTTCTTGCAGAGATATTTATCCTTTCTTTTGGAAATCCCACACGTCTGACATCAGTGCCCACATACTGCTGTTTGACTGCCCTATCCATATTCCTATTCTCTCTTTTCTTTGCAGCTTTACTGTTTGTTAGCTCTATGACCTTGGAAAAGACCCAACCTTTAAGTCTTAGTTCTCCATTCCCAATGATACTATTGAGAATAAGCCCTAACTCATAGATATTGTTGCAAGGATTAAATAATATCGTATTTGTCATAATCCTACCACATGGTAAATACTCAGTAATATTAATTTCTTTCACCTTCTCTGAAATGTAAAATTATTCCAGTAACTTGATAAACCAATTATTTTGATAATGATAAAATTATAAATCTTGAGTCTTTTGGGGAAAATAATGAATATTTTGACTGCATAAACTATTCATAACAAAAAGCCTGAATTATCATTCCTCTCAAAGGTAAAGGAGAGGAAATACACTTTCCATATACTTCATAGAGGAAAATATCTTAACAAAAGAGAATGCATTTGTTATGGACTGAATTGTTTGTGAACCCCCTAATATGTTGAAATTAATGTGTTGAAAACTAATCCCCAATGTGATGGTATTTAGAGGTGGGACCTTTGGAAAATAATTAGTTCATATGAGTGGAGCCTTCATGAGCAGGATTAGTGGCAGTATAAGAAGCCAGAGAGCTAGCATGCTCTTTTTCTTCTATGTTGTTAAACTCATCTGTGTGGATGTTCCCTGGTCCCCGGTTCCCAGTGTCAAAAATGAGTACTGGTACCAAGTTGAGCCGATGGTGGAGTGATCACAAACACGGAGCAACTTAATACAGTTTATCACATAAAAGAAAGAATGAAAGTAAAGGAAGCTACACAAAAGGAAAATAAGTTCCAGAGAGAGTGGAACGGGTCAGTATCCAAGAGTGGAGAAAGAGGCTGGAGGCTGAGCACATGTTGCCTTTTATAAGCCCACCAGTTTGTCCGCCTTTCCCCTGGCAGGATTGGTTGCTGTTTCCGGCCTTTGGAGGGTAACTGACAGGTTGGTGTTGTACAACAGATCACATGACAGGTTGTATAACAGGATAGGTTATATAACAGTTTCCCTTTCCGCACGTGCATCTTTTCTAGAATTTTCCATGAAGTTCCACCCATGTTATGCTAATTAGATGGTAATGACCTCTAAGTCAGTTAAAGCTTACTAGGAACTTTTTACCATGTATGTTCCCACTAGGGAACAGTTTCTAGCTACAATTCAGTTCTGCTCTCCACCCTTAGCCATTCCCTTGCCACCTGTTTACCCTTCACCAGACCCAACAATGTGAGGATACAAGACAGCCAGGAAGCAGGCCCTTACCAGATAGCAGATCTACCTGCACTGTGATGTTGGACTTCCCAAACTCCAGAACTGTGAGAAAGAAATGTGTGTAGTTTAAGCCACTGGCTTATGGTGATTTGTTATAGCAGCCCAAACTAAGCGTTTGAATGATAGAATAGGCTGGTACAGAGGGACTCCTACTGTAAAAACACACAGTAAGAAATGGCTACCATATTCATAAACGAAACCATTCATTCATGCATGCATTTATTCAAGAATGCAGTAGGGATTCTATAGAGCCTTGCCTTTCCCCTAAAATGATGAAAATGTCTGTCAAGCTTCAGTTTTTTAAAAAAAACATTAGGACAGTGATGGAGTTACTAAAAATCCTGTGCAGGGGACGGGGAGAAACACCTTGGTTTTTAGTAATGTTGCCACGTTTCTCAAGAAAACGTTTTAATTCTAAAGATTTAATTTTATAACAAATGCACCAATGTTATAACCAATACTTCAAATTAAATGACATAACTAACATTTGAAACAGAAATCATCCAGATCAACTTCTGGCATGACCAAATAAGGAGCTCCGCTAACTCACTTCCCAGTGAAACTCGTGAAAATTATAGAAAAATGACTATTTATACCCTCTGAAAATGGTCCTAAGGGCAAACAGCAAAAGAAGAAGCCTCTTTTCAAGAAAAATCTATAAAAATTTGCTAAGAATGGCAAGAGTCTGTGGTGTTTGATCCAAGACTGCTTCTTTTCTCCCTGGTCCCAGCTTAGCAAGGCAGAAACTCCATTCCAGACCGCTGCCGCCAAGAACGCAGAACTCTCTCGTTCCCCAGCTCCCATCTAGAGAGTAGGAGGGCTTCTTTTCTTTTCTTTTCTCTTCTTTTTTTTTTCTTTTCTTTTATTCCTTTTCTTTTCTTTCCTTCCTTTCTTTCTTCCTTTTCTTTCTTTTTTTATTGTGGTAAAATAAACATAATATTTATCATTTTAACCATACATAAGTGTGTAATTCAGTCAACAACACTCACAATGTTGTATAACCATCACCCTTATCCATACCCAAAACTTTTTCATTATCCCCAACAAGAATTTCTACCCATTAAACAATAACTTCTCCTTTTCCCCCTTCCCCAGCTCCTGGTAACCTCCATTCTACCTTCTGTCTATATGAGTTTGCCTATCCTAAGTACTTCATATAAATAGAATCATACAGTATTTGTCCTTCTGTTTCTGGCTTATTTCACTTAGCATAATGTTTTCAAGATTCATCCATGTTATAGCATGTGTCAGAATTTTAATCCTTTTCAAGGCTGAATAATATTCCATTGTATGTATACATTACATTTTGTTTATCCATTTGTTATCCCGGTCCATGGACATTTGAGTTGTTTTCACCTTTTCGTTATTGTGAATAATGCTGCTATGAACATTGGTGTGTAAATATCTGTTCAAGTCCTTACTTTCTTTTTTTTTTTTATTGAGACGTTATCTTACTCTATCACCCCGGCTAAAGTGCAGTGGCATCGTCATAACTCACTGCAACTTCAAACTCCTGGGATCAAACAATCCTCCTGCCTCAGCCTCCAGAGTAGCTAAGTTTTTCTATTTTCGATAGAGATGGGGTCTCACTCTTCCTCAGACTGGTCTCAAACTCCTGAGCTCAAACAATCCTCCTGACTTGGCCTCCCGGAGTGCTAGAGTTATAGGCATGAGCCACTGTGCCCAGCCCCTACTTTCAATTCCTTTGGATATATACCTAGGGATGGAATTTCTGGGTCATATGGTAGCTCTGTGTTTAATGTTTCGAAAAACCACGAACCGTCTTCCACAGTGGCTGTGCTACTTTTCATTCCCACTAATAAGGCACAAGGATTCCAATTTTACCACATCCTTGTCAGCACTTGTTATTTTCCACTTTTAAAATTATAGCCATCATAGTAGTTATGAAGTGGTATCTGACTGTGACTTTGATTTGCATCTCCCTGATGATTAAATGTTTTCAGCATCTTTTTATGTGCTTACTGGCCATTTCGCTATCTTCATTAGAGATGTGACTATTCAAGTCGTTTGCCAATTTGAGGGGGTTATTTAATCTTTTCATTGTTGATTTGTAGTTCTTTTGATATTCTGGATATTAATCATTTATCAGATATATGATTTGCAAATATTTTCTGCCATTTAGCGGGTTGTCTTTTTTGCTTTCTTTGCTCTCTTTGATGTGCTAAAGTTCTTAATGTTGATGAAGTCCAGCTTATCTATTTTTCCTTTTGTTGCCTGTGCTTTTGGTGGCATATCCATGAAGTTGTTGTCAAATCCAACATCATGAAGATTTTCTCCAATGTTTTCTTCTAAGAGTTTATAATTTTTAGCTCTTATGTTTAGGTCTTTGACCTATTCTAGGTTCATGATAAACCAACAAGGAATATTCATGTATATTAGGGTTAAAGAAGGGCCCCATTTCAAATAAAAAGTAGGGGAGTTTAGTTTCCAGAAAGACTGGGAGAGCTTAAAAGACAAATAATAGGTGTTCCTGACATATGAGCAAAATAGGTTTCTACTAATACAATTGGTATCAGGCGTTCTGGCTCATATATCCAATATAACCAAAATATTCTCTACTTTGTAACCCCCACCTCTTTTAAACTCTGATTAGTCAGCAGGAATTGATATTGAAAAATTAGTGTTGTTGGCTCTAGAGAAGCCGGAACCAAAAAGTGTTGAGGTTTCAGGACTATTTTTCTGTGGGTGACGGCCAGAAACGTGTTGTGTTATTTGTGGTCAGATTTGGATGAGAAAAGGTGAGATCATTTGGGAACAATCTGAAAATTACAGAATTAATGTCTGAGAAAAGAAAAGAAAAAGGGAAATAAAGATAATCTGGTATGATGGGATTCTTGGTGGAAAAGAAAATTTAGGGAGTTAGGCACAATTCTGTGTGGAAGAGTCCAATGCTATCTATGCATTCAGTAGGTACTTAAATAACAAAAGGAGGACTGAATGAAGCACAAATCAAAGACTATTTGTTCTTTAGGAAAAGATTTATTAAGTATCTATGTAACCAAGGAAATAATAAACGTAAATTGATTAGAAAGTAATTCCTTGGGTTCCAGCTGGCTAAGGAGGATATTTAATGATGTTGCATAAGACTCTGATATTCATATTTCAGGAGATCTGTTTCTATTTTTTTCTTTAAGCAAAAAGTGACTCCTCCCACCAAAATGGATTTAAAATATCTTCTGTTCCCCAAAGCCAAGAATGTTGATCTTAATGGGACTGCCAGACAGAGTGCTCCAATTGGACCCAGAACCAAAGCACCATACAGCCACAGCCAGCCAAAGTGTATTACAAAGAATATAAGCCTTCCATAAAAATCAGTTGATAAAGATTCAGCATTCAATGTCTGTTCTTTGGACTTGATTGTGTAAGTAGAATGTAAAATGTGGTCATACAAATAAGAACTATTTTCTAATTAAAAATCAATTCCAATTTTTTTCAGGAGGATTAAGTAGAGACTGGTAACCAGCATATGTGCTTTAAGGTTAGTTGTATTTAGGTTTGTGCAGTAAACATACACACTTGTCATTGCAGTTATACTAGGTTTAGTCATTCTTAGCAAATTCTTTTGCCATTATTATGAAGTCCCTGGATAAATAGAAATTAATAGTGCCATCGTACGAGACTATCTTTATTTCCTTTTTTCTTTTGTCTTCTCAGACACTAATTCTATAATTTTCAGATTATTCCCAAATGATCCCACCTTTTCTTGTCCAAATCTGACCATTCTTTCCTATGGTAAGTATCTGAATGGAGTAGATCTTAGCTGATTACTATAATCAAGATTCTAGCATCCAGAATCTTATATAATCTTTTATAAGATTATCTTACTGAAACATGGAACACATTATATCTGCAAAAAAGATTATTTAAAGAAACTCTTAAAAGCCATTGACACACATTTTAAAAAGATATTTAAACGTCAGGGTCAGAGTATAAAGCAGACTTTAGAAACAGGCATTTTTCTTTTGTTTTTTATCTCTGGCCAAAAATATAATTGGCCTATTAAAATATGATCAAGGATTAATTAATATTATTATATATGCTATTTAGAAATAAGATAGTTTCTAGAGATGACATAATTTTGTAGTTGATCAAGAGATCTTGCAATGCTACAGATAACCAGTTAAGATACTGGACAGATTGGGGTGTGGTCAGAATAATAGAAATAAGAAACACTATGAAACACCAGAAATAATGCATTTGCCTAGAATTCTTTCCAGGAAAGGGGAGGGGAGTGATGAATGATGCTACTGCAACTGGCAGATACTAATAATTATTTGTTTGTGATATATGTTGAGTTAAGATGCATTTAAGCATGGGCTCTCCCACGTTTAAATATGTCAAAGCATTGAGAAAGCACAGTACATATAATATTATATATTTTAACATTTTGGGTGACCCTTAGAATGAAGTTGGGAGTGGTGTATCCATGTCTGCCCAGAGTCTGGAGCCACCACAAAGGGAAATAGACACATTGGCTTTCACACAACAGCTGTCACCATCAATAATTACCAGAAAAGGGAAGGGGCTAAATTTGAAGATGTTCTCTAGAAATTCTGGCTGCTCATGACTCTCACCAGTCATGCGATAGCTTTCTGGAGGAGAGTAGGCATGTTGATGTGCACAAGGAATAAAAGTAGGTCGGTGCTGAGCTGAGGGCTCCCTTAGTCCCCATGCTAGGTGGGCATCCTAAGGGAGACACATTCACATCCAGGGAGCAGCAGATAGAGCAAGCAGCAGCAAGAGAAGTGGCCGCAACCAGGCTGCAGAGGAGAGGCAGCAAAGTGATACTCACAGATCCTTCCCTGGGCCTGGCCTCACTATGCCTTACAGAGTCAAGGGTCCTACCTTGGGAGAGATCTTCTAGCCTCAGAACAAAGCACTGCCAGAGCAGAGGCAATGATACAGGCAGCAGAACTGTCACCATGGCTGCAGTGGCAACTCTAGAAGTAGGAGCTATGACATAAGCCAGGAAGGTAAGCCTGCCTTATGAAAAGTATATGCTATGGATGATGCTTAGTTATCTGATTGCTAAATCCAGGAGAGTTGATCAAATCCCATCCCCCAGTTGTCAGCTGGGAAACAGGAGGGATTATTGGATGGGAGTGTCAGAGAAGCTAGGATTCTAACAATTAGGGGGCATGGTCTCAGAGTGATAATTTTTTTCATGGTCTTTGGTGGGGAAAGCGTTACCTGCACTGTTACCTTGCTTTGTCTAACTCAAGATTAGTGGCCTGTGAAACACAAACGTCTCAAAATTTAGATAGCACTCTATGGTTTACAAGCATTTGCTCTTTAATGGTTGGGGAAATTTTTCTGAGAATTCATGTAAATGGTGTGTGTGCATGCCTGAGTGAATGGGTGAGAGGGTAAATGCAACGTGTGTGTGTGTGTGTGTGTGTTATGGGGAGGGGAGGAGAATGTAGTGGAACCAAGCAGATGGAGAATAGATTATATATTTAAGCAGAAGGAACATTGTTCTTCCATTAGTAAATACAGTGTAGATTAAAACAAGTTCAGGTGAAAGTTTCTGGCCAGGAACACACCCCAAAAGTGAAGGCTGAAGATTTAAGAAAAGACATGGAAATTAAGTGGGAAATGAAAGCCTCATAAGCCCAGAAAACAACAAGTAAGATAAGAGAGTGATTAATATGAAAGTTAAATGAGTTAATGTGTATTGTTAGAAGTTTTTCAGATACTTGTGGAGTAAAAGAGCTATCAAATTTGAAGATGTCATTGAACATTTGGAACTTTATTCACCTATTCTATGTGTTTCTTCATTAACAGACACTTAAAATTTGCTCTCCTAGAAAAAAAAATTACAGCGTTAACTCTAAGAAGTCCTGCCAAAGCCCACAACTGCTCACACTGTCTATTCCATCCACACATGTAGAAATGAGCAAGTAGCCAGTAAGAAACTTCTTTTTCCAGCAGGATGTTTTATATCACAAGTCGTTTGGGGAAGTTTTGGCTAAATAAGTTATTTTGTAGGCCATATGCTGTAATACTGGAGAATTTAAACATTTTTTTTCCTGGATAAAAGTACCATCCACATGATTTTACTGAAATTTTCCCCTAAATTAGGAAATACCCTAGACTCGAATATTTGACATCTAATACAGTGATTTTGCCTGAATTTCCTTTTATATGGTCCCCAGCTCTTTCTACAAACCACTATTTCCTTTGAACAGCAGTTGCCGCTGATTTTTGTTGTTGCTATTTAAATGTTAAACAATTAGAAAAAGTATACTTTAAAAACCGCTGGCTTTTAACAAATTCCCATTTTATTTGTAACATCTACTATTATCTGGAGTAGACTTAAAGTACAACAAAGATTTTTTTTCTTTCAACTTCACTCTAAAGTGGCATCTTTCTCAACATATTCATAGACACAAATCACATAAAAATATGTATTGCAAAACATCCTCTAAACGGCTCTGAAATTTTTAAATATTTTATTTCTCCTAACCTAACATCTGAGCTGCCATGTGTTTTTTTGTTTGTTTGTTTGTTTTTGTTTTTTTTTTTTTTTTTGAGACAGAGTCTCACTCTGTTGCCCTGAGTAGAGTGCTGTGGCATCAGCGTAGCTCACAGCAACCTCAAACTCCTGAGCTTGAGCAATCCTTTTGCCTCAGCCTCCCAAGTAGCTGGGACTATAGGCATGTGCCACCACGCCCAGCTAGTTTTTTTCTATATATTTTTAGTTGTCCAGCTAATTTCTTTCTATTTTTAGTAGAGATGGGGTCTCGCTCTTGCTCAGGCTGGTCTCGAACTCCTGAGCTCAAACGATCGTCCCACCTCGGCCTCCCAGAACGCTAGGATTACAGGCGTGATGCCATGTATTTTGAATTTTTCCAACTCATTGGAGATTGCATAGCAAGTCACAAAGCTGCATGGTCTACAACACATGACTGGATTGCTTCTCAGCCTTTTGGCTAAGATCAAGTGTAGTATTAATATCTGTTCTCATCAGTTTAAAGCATATAACTGGAAAATCTCTAACATCAGAAGTTAGGGGTTATTGATACACACACAAATAGAAAAATGTACATTCCTCCAAATACAAATCTGATACAAAGGTAAACAATTCTTTTCAAGTTACACCAAAAACTATTTTTAAGCCTCAGTCACTTGTAAACAGAATGTCTCAGTTGATTTATATTTCCTAATTAAGAACATTTCTCAGAAGTTTCTTACCTATGCTTTCATTTCTGGATGCTAAAAATGAATAAACTCTTAGGCCAAATAATAATACCAACTCCCTCATTATACTGAGAAATCTACAGTGATTGATTTCCTTAAGATCAAAAAACTAGTCATCAGCAGAGCCAGAGAACTCAAATTTCCCTATGCCTGGTCCTCTGCTCTTTCTGAAGCTGTATTAGCACCCATGAATAAGACTTAGCAAATAATACCTGGAGTATTGCATTCAGTTTTGGATGATTCATTTTACAAAAAATGTTGGCAACTAAAGTGTGTTTAAAGGTGGGAAAAGAGAAAGGTTAAAGAGCCTGGGACTTAAAGAGTACCTATAGAAACAGGCTGGAGGATTGGGGAGGGGTAGTATATAATATGGAGAAGAAGAGACTGAGAGGAAATAACTGGCTCTTTTCAAATATTTGAGGGACTCTTATAGTGGAATAAATATACTTTGTTCATGCTTTTATAGGCATGGTTTCAGAAGGCAGAACCAGGATCACTGAATTAAAGTTGTAACTGAATGAGAAATAGATTTCAGCTATGAAGAATGATAGGAAAAAGGCCTTACTATTTTTTTAATAAAATTTATTGATAAATAATGTATGTACAATAAACTGCATCTATTTTAAAGATACAATTCAATGAGTTATAACAGTAGTATATATCTGTGAAATCACCACCTTAATAAAAAATACAGAACATTTCCAGGACCCCTAAAATTCTTCATTTCCTTTATAGTCAATTGCTCTATCTGCCCTTGGCCCCAGGCAACCACTGATCTGCTTTTTATCACTATAAAGTAGTTTGCATTTTATATAAACAGAATCATATATCATATACTCATTTGTGTCTGGTTTCTTTCACTCAGCCTAATGATTTTCAGATTCATCCCAATTGTTTTTTATATCACTAGTTCATTCCTTTTGAGGAATATTGTTCAATACGGTTCAGTATTATTTGGGGAATAGTATTCTAGTATGAATATACTATATTTTGCTTATCCATTCACTGTTTGATGGGCATTCGAGTTGTTTTCAATTTGGGATTATAGTAAGGCAGCTATAAATATTTATGTAAAAATGTTTATGTGGTCATACGTTTCCATTTCTCTTGGCTATATACCTAGGAGTAGGATGACTAGATTATATGATAGGTAAGTGTTTACCTTTTTTAAAAAGTTCCATATTGTTTTCCAAATTGGTTGTACCACTTTACATTCCTACCACCTGTGTATGAATTCCAATTAATCTTCTGCCTTACCAACACTTGTTATTGTCAGTCTTTTTCATTTTACCCCTTCTAATGGACGTAATGGTATCTTGTTATGATTTTAATTTGCATTTTCCCGATGACTAATAAAGTTGAGCATCTTTTCATGTACTCAAGATATCTTTTTTTTTTTTTTTTTTTTTTTGAGACAGAGTCTCACTCTCTTGCCTGGGGCGAGTGCCGTGGCATCAGCCTAGCTCACAGCAAACTCAAACTCCTGGGCTCAAGCAATCCTACTGTCTCAGCCTCCCGAGTAGCTGGGATTACAGGCATGCGCCACCATGCCCGGCTAATTTTTTTCTATATATATTTTTAGCTGTCCAATTAATTTCTTTCTATTTTTGGTAGAGACGGGGTCTCGCTCTTGCTCAGGCTGGTCTCGAACTCCTGAGCTCAGAATGATCCACCCGCCTCGGCCTCCCAGAGTGCTAGGATTACAGG
>RJWJ010002851.1:0-32605 GCA_004363605.1 Indri indri | reverse complement strand
CATTTCTTAATAGTGTCTTTCAAAGAGAAAATATTTAATTTTGATAAAGTCCAATGCATAAATTTTTTCTTTCATGATTCATGCTTTTTGTGTCCTAAGAAATCTTTGCCCATTAAGTTGGCAACGTGACATAGGAAAAGATTTTCTCCTATTTTATTTTCTAGTAGTTTTAGCTTTTATCTTTAGGTCTATCATACATTTGATAATTTTACATATTATGTGAGGTAAGAGTAGATGTTCTTTTTGTCATTGTTGTTGTTTCCATAAGGATATCTAGTTTTTCCAGCAGTGTTTGTTGATTTTCCTTTCCCCATTGAATTGCTTTGGCAACTTTTTTGCACATCAATTGACCATATATGTGTGGTTCTATTTCTGGACTCTAATCCCATTAATGTGTATATCTATTTTTTTACCTTATTTGTATATTCATATTTAAAGTGCATCTTTATAAAGTACATCCTTGTAGTCAGCAAATGGTTAAGTCTGCATATTAACCTTGTGATAATCTTTGTTTCTTCATTGGAATGTTTAGTCTATTTACATTCAATGTAGCTATTAATATGGTTGGGTTCAGGTCTACTATTTTGTTATCTGTTTATCATCTTACTTTTTTGTTTCTCTGTTCTCCCTTTCCTGCCTTCTTTCAGAGTTTTTAAATATTTTTTTAAGATTTTTATCTTGTCTATTTGCTTTTTAATCATATCTCTTCACAATTTTTTAAGTAGTTACTCTAGGTATTGCAATATATATCCTTAAATTGTTCAGTCTGTTTAGAGTTAATATAGTACTTTGCAGCTGTATAGGTCTATTTACCCCCATTCCTGCCATTCTTTATGTTATAGTTGTTCTATGTATTATTTCTACATATGCTTTAAAACCCTCAAGACAATGTTCTAATTTTTGCTTCAAAAATTAAATATATTTTAAAGAAAGTAATAGAAAAAATAGTTTTCTGAATTTACCCATATATTTAGCATTTCCCATGCTCCTCATGTCTTCCCAAGAGCCAAGTTTCCCTTTGATATCATCTCCTTTCAATCTGAAAAACTTCCTTTAGTTATGGGTCTAGTGGGGACAAATTTCCTTAGATTTCTTTGTTGGGAACTGTCTTTATTCCACCTTCATTCTTCAAGAAAAGTTTCACTGGATGTAGAATTTGGGTTGACACATTTTTGTTTTGTTTTCACTTTGAGGATGTTATATTATATTCCATTGTATTATGGTTACTATGGTTTCTCATAAGAAGTTTGTGATCATTTGAATCATAGTAATCTTATATTTAATGTGTCATTTTTCTCTGGCATAATATTTTCTTTTATCTTTGGTTATCAGCAGTTTGACTATAACATACTTAGGCTTAGATTTCTTCAAATTTATCCTGTTTGAGATTCACTAAGCTTCCTGAATCTATAAACTTACATACATCTTCAAATTTGAGTAGTTTTCTGTCATTTCTTCTAATATATTTGTCTGCCCCATTTTTTCTCTTCTCTTCTTCTAGACTTCAAATAATGTATGTCAGACTTTTTGTTTTTGTCTCACAGGTCCCTGAGATTCTATTAGTTATTTTTTCAATCTTTTTTCCCTTTCTCTTCTTCAGATTTAATAATTTATATTGCTCTATCTTCCAGTTTACTGACCCTTTCCTTTGTCATCATCTTCATTCTTATATATTCAATGGAAATTCATTTTGGAAATTTTATTTTTTATTTATAAAATTTCTTTTTTGGAGGACATGTCCACTTCTGAGAAAATGTAATACACATACTGTTCCCCATTTCTCCCACTAAGTACAACTAAAACACTTAATATAAAATAAACATAAGGAGGAAATCCTAGTAAGAGAAAGAAATGAAAGGCATCTAAATTGGAAAGGAAGAAGTCAAACTATTCCTATTTGCAGATGACATGATCATATACAGAGAAAACCCTGAATATTCCATCAAAAACTGTTAGAACCAATAGACAGATTCAGTAGAGTTGCAGGATACAAAATCAACATACAAAATTCAGCAGCGTTTCTATATGCTAATAGTGAACTATGTGAAAAAGAAATCAAGAAAATGATTCCATTTACAAGAGCTGCAAAAAATAAGATATTTAGGAATAAATTTAATCAAGGTGGTGAAAGATTTCTACACTGAAAACTACAAAACATTGATGAAAGAAATTGAAGAAGACACAAGTAAATGGAAAGATATCCCATGTTCAAGGATGGAAAGAATTAATATTGTTGAAATGTCCATACTGCCCAAAGGAATATACAGATTTAATGCAATCTCTATAAAAATTCCAATGACCTTCTTCACAGAAATAGAAAAATACAATCCTAAAATTTGTATGGAACCACAAAAGATCCTGAATAACCAAAGCAATCTTGAGCAACAAAACAACAAAAAAACCCACAAAGCTGGAGGCATCACACTACCTGACTTCAAAGTGTACTACAAAGATATAGTAACCAAAACAGCAAGGTAACAGCATAAAAACAGACACATAGACCAATGGAACAGAATAGAAAGCCCAGAAATAAATCCATTTATCTACAACCAAATGATTTCTGACAAAGTTGCCAAAAACATACACTTAGAAAAAAGTACAGTGTCTTCAATAAATGGTGCCAGGAAAATTGGTTATCTGTATGCAGAAGAATGAAACATAACTGCTATCTTTCACCATATGCAACTCAAAATTAAAGATTTAAATATAACACCAAAAACTGCAAAACTACTAGAAGAAAATGTAGGGGAGCTGCTTTAAGACATTCAGCTGGTCAAGAATTTTTTGGCTATGACTTCAAAAGCACAGGCAATAAAAGCAAAAATAGACAAATGGGATTATACCAAACTAAAAAGCTTCTGCACAGCAAAAGAAACAATCAATAGAATAAGGAGACAACCTATGGAATGGAAGAAAATATTCACAAACTATATATCTGATATGGGTTTAATAACCAGCATATCTAAGAAACTCAACTCAATAGCAAAAAACAAAACAAACCAAAAAAACCCCAAATAATCTGATTCAAAAATGTACAAAGGCCTGAATAGACATCGCTCAAAAGGAGACATACAAATGACCAACGGGTATATGAAAAAAATGTTCAACATCACTAATCATCAGGGAACTGTAAATCAAAACCACTATGAGATAATACTTTACTTCAGTTAGAATGGCTATTATCACAAAGACAAAAGATGAGTGTTGGCAAGGATATGTAGAAAAGGGAACACTTGCACACTGTCGGTAGGAATGTAAATTAGTTCAACCATTATGGAAAACAGTAGGGAGTTTCCTTAAAAAATTAAAGCTGGAACTGCCATAGTATCCAGCAATCCTTCTAGTAGATATACATCTAATGGAAATGAAATCAATATGCTGAAGAGAGATTTATATTCCCATGTTTATTGCAGCACTCTTCACAATAGCCAAGACATGGAATCAACCTGAGTGTCCATCAGTGGATAAATGCATAAATGATATGTGTATATATACATAATCAAATGCCATTCAGTCATAAAAAAGATGAAATCCTGTCATTTGTGACAATATGGATGAACCCAGAAGACATTAAGTTAAATAAGCCAGGCACAGAAAGACAAAAACCACATGATCTCACTCACATATGGAATCTAAAAAATTGATCTCATGGAAGTAGAGAATAGAACAGTGGTTACAAGAAACTAAGGGGGAAACGTGGGGAATGGGGAGAAATTGATCAATGGGTACAAAGTTACAATGAGACAGGAAGAATAAGTTCCGGTGTTCTATTGCACAGTAGGGCGACTATAGTTAATAATGCATTGTAGCAGGGAGAGAAGGTAAGGGCAACATACGTAACCTAAACATCTGTACCCCCATAATATCCTGAAATAAAAAAAATAATGTATTGTATATTTCAAAATAGCTAGAAGAGAGGATTTTGAATGTTCTCACTAAAGACAAATGATAAATGCTCGAGGTGATGGATATGCTAATTTCCTTGATTTGATCATTATACAATGTATACATGCATCAAAACATCACATTATACTCTATAAATATATACAATTAGTACATGTACATTAAAATTTTGAAAAGTAAACATAAGAAGATTTTTAATCTTATTATAAGAAGCTAAGAAGAAGGCAGACCAGCTAGGGACCTCAGGACCCAAAGAACAACACAGTGGTGAATTCCTGGGTTTTCTTTTTGCCTCATCCATCCGAGACATGGAGCTGAAGAAGGCAGCAAACCAGAAGCACCAGCAGAAACATAATGAAAAAACAGCTCCAACAAAAGTCTTTCTCCAGCCAAATGATCTGGAAAGGTCAGACTAGTAAGACAGAAAACTTTGAGAAAATAACCATGCAACCCCAGCCAAATACCACAGAAAAAAATTGGCCACACTGCCACACACACTAGCAAAGGCTGAGTGCGGAACCTAAATGTTCACCCTTGCTAGGTTATAGCTAGGTCCCGCCAGCCCCTGCCATGGTGATATCAGAGAGTTCTGAGTAGGAAGCTAGGACTTTCATATCCTCCAGGTGGTAACTGGCCCCGCCACCCCATCGCGCCTTTCCTGTGTCAATGAAGACCAAGTTTGGCTCTTGGATTTCTACTCCCAAATGGCAGTAAAGAGGCATCCAGTCTCCTTCCCATGTAACAGTGTCAGAGACACCTATGGAGAGTCAGGACTTTCACCACCACCTAACCACAATGAAGCTCCTTCATGTTGTCAGTGGAGACCACTGGGGAGCAGTAACAAGTACTCTTACCCCTCCCAGCAGGAAAAGTATCAGTGGAGGCCAAGTGGGGAGCTGGAACTCCCAACCCAGCCCAGCAGTAATGAGGTGCTCCCCTCTTCAGGTGTCAACTGAGGCTGAGCGGGAAACCTGGACTTCTACACCAGAAATGAGACAGCAACCCTCTTATCCCCACCAGAATAGTGTCAGAGGTAGCCAGCTAAAATAGAAGATTAAAATGAGATCCAGAATCTCATCATATAGTACCCAAAATGTCCAGGTTTACATTAAAAAATCACTTAGTATCAAGAACATCTCAAACTGAGTGAAAAGATGACAATCAATAGATGTCAATACTGAGATAATAGAGTTGTTAGGATTATCTGATAAAGATTTTAAAGAAAGAAGCTATAGGAAAAATGCTTCAGCAAGAAATTCAATCATGTTTGAAACAAATGAAAAATAAAAAGTCTCAGCAAACAGAAGATACAAGTGGAAATTTTAGAACTGAAAAATGCAATAACTGAAATAAGAAACTCAATGAGTGGGCTCAACAGCAGAGAACAGAGGAAAGACTCAGTGAACTAGAAGATAGAACAATAGAAGGTACCCAATCAGAACAGCAGAAAGTATATTGGAAAAAAAAACGAATAGAGTCTTAGGGACTGGAGGAACTACAGTAAGTCCTCACTTAACATCGTTGATGGGCTCCTGGAAACTGCGACTTTAAGTGAAATGATGCATAACGAAAACAATTTTTTTTCTTATCAATGTTACAACGAAGCATCGTTGAATGTGATGGTGCTATTTGAGGACCTGCTGTCTTTCACTTAAAGTTGCAGTTTCCAAGAAGAACCTATTGTGATGACATTAAGTAAAGACTTACTATATAACAAAAGGTCTAGCATTTGGGTAATCAGAATTCAGGAAAGAGAGGTGAAAGAGGACAGAGCTTAAAAAGTAATTGCAGAAATAATGGCTGAAAAATTCTCAACTTTAGCAAAAGTCATAAAACTACATATTCAAGAAGACAAGCAAATCCCAGACAGGATAAATTCCAAGAAATTCATGCCAAGATACACCATAGCCAAACTTCTGAAAACTAAAGACAAAGGAAAAAAATCTTGAAAGCAGCAAGAGAGAAATGATACATAATCTGTCAATTTGAATGACAGCAGGTTTCTCATCAAAAACCTTGAAGGCCAGAAGTACATGGCATAACATTTTTCAAGTACTGAAAGAAAAGAAGTGTGAATTAGTAATTCTGTGTCCAGTGAGAATATCCTCTTAAATTGGAGGAAGTAAGATAGAACGGCAGTCCCCAACCTTTTTGGCATGAGGGACAGGTTTCGTGGAAGACAATTTTTCCATGGACCTGGGTGGGGAGTGGTTTTGGGATGATTCAAGCACATCACATTCATTGTGCAGTCAGACCTCTCTGCTAATATAATCTGTATTTGCAGCCGCTCCCCAGTGCTAGCATCACTGCCTCTGCTCCACCTCAGATCATCAGGCGTTAGATTCTCATGAGGAGCTCTCAACCTAGATCCCTCGCGTATGCAGTTTACTGCAGGGTTCTCACTCCTGTGAGAATCTAATGCCTCCTCTGATCCAACAAGAGGCAGAGCTCAGGCGGTGATGCCACTGATGGGGAGCAGCTGTAAACACAGACGAAGCTTCACTCACTGGCGTGCCACTCACCTCCTGCTGTGCGGCCCACTTCCTAACAGGCCACAGACCAGAACCAGTCCACAGCCCCGGGGCTGGGGATCACAGTGGTAGAGGATGCAAGACATAGCAATTTGTCTGGGAGGAACGTTCTCGTGGCGGTGACACTCCTCACTCTATTGCAGCCCTAGTTGCCCTGGGATCCTTCCCCTGAGTCCTCCAACCTGTAATGTGGCAGGCTTCTAAGGAAGTTGTAGCTGCCCCCATGACACCTGCCTTCGCTGTGACTGCAACAGGCCTTGGGGGTAAAAAGCATCCAAAAAATGGGAAAATTTGTTCTGCTTGCATGTTCAAAGTTTTGCCTCCATAATCTGTCTGCCTCTGTTCAGTCTCCAGAACCCTCAGGTAGTCATGTTTTTTTCCAGATTCTGTCCAGAGTTTTATAGCTGATATTTGTGGGAGGATTGGTTTGTTTAGACTCTTGATTCTCTGTACCAGAAGCAAATCAGGACTTATTTTAAATCTTATATATTACTAAAATATTGGGGCCAGTTATGTGAATTTCATGCATACACCAGTCAGTGACAACCCAAGACAAGAATGTAAGATTATCTTTCAGTAGTTACTCTATGTACCTGAAATCACAAAAATCTCATATTCTATACTAACATGCCTACACTTTCAGTATATTAGTATGAACTTTTAAAACAAAATTTTCAGTATCATTGCTTTATAAAGTTACTGTAAGAAAGAACTTGTACCTTCATTTCTTTGTAATAAGTAAACCTCTCCCAATAGTCAAAGTGTTTGCTTATTTATAATTTACAATTTGACTTATGAAAGGAGGGGCCGGAACATCTTAAAGATACAGACTTAGAAATCTTGGCTGTTTAAAAACAACTAACTCAGAATTTGGGATAAAAATAATCTGAAACTATAATGTACACTGGTAGTTTCAAAAAAATATTTTACAATAAATGGTACATATAACTCTGGCATGAAGAAAGTTCACCTATATATTGCCTTAATAATATATGTAAAATAATTAATGATTTTGTTTAACTACCCCTATCCTTCCTGGATGGATACGGCCAGATATCCACCAAAATCCATTATTCCCATTTCCATATAACCAAAGTTATAACTGGGCTTGTCTTGTTGGGAACAGCATCTGCGACTCCTACTTACAGTTAAGTGTAGCCACATGACTGAGTTCCTTCCAATAAAATGTGATGAAAGTGAAGCGTGTCACTTCTGACTTAGACATTAACATACATTCTCTTTCCCAACAGCTAGAACCCCCAGTGACCCAGTTTTGACCAGGCAAATGACAACAATGCCCCAGGGATGACAGTGCAACAGAATGGGTGGAACATGGGTCCTTCAGTGATCACAATGAAAGGGGAACACTCACAATAGACCATTACATGAGAGGAACAGACCCTTACCTTCTTTAAAAAACCGAGTTAATATTAAGTGTCTTTGTTTCAGCAGACTAACCTTATTCTAACTAAGACATCTTGCGTTTGATCTCAGCTCTTTCAGGTGATAGATAATAAGAGCAAGGAGAATAGTCTGAGCAGCAAAGTCTACAACTGCTCTCCCCATGCCCTTTTACACAGGGCACCTGTCATTCCAAGTCTAAGCTTCCTTCCAGGCAGCTGTATCAGTTGATTAGGCAGTGGGACAACACAGTTATAAGTTACTGTCTACAGTAACTTTGACCAAGGTCAACATAAAAATAATAGATATGCTTAATTCCCAGCAGCTCTCTTCAATGAGAAGACTAAAATTAACCATCTTAAAATAACTCACATTCTTCACCTCCTGACCTCATTCTCTCAGGCATAAACCCCACGCACTTCTCCCCAGTCTTCTCCCGGAAATGAAGCTCAGAGCTCAGGAACACTATTTTTAACAATTCCAGGAGGTGCCATTCACATTGGAATCCAATTACTGTTTCCTACACATGTTTTTCTAAATTATAATATTATTACCATTAAGTATAGGTTCCATTGCCAGGGACATTGGTAGGTGGGTAAAAGTTTTAGGTTTTCTTGTGAAAATTTAACTCTTTTTGGTGAAACACATACTATACTCTTGGCTTACCTTACTCTTAAGGGCAAAAGAATGCAAAATATTTCATAGTCCTGCCTGCTTTGTCTCTCTGTTTTCTCTGTCTCTCCTTAAAGTCTCACCGACCTGTACAATATCTCATGAATTCACTAACTTCCCACAGTCTGCTTCAAATATTGAATCTTGATATATTCCTTCCTCCAATACAATAGCCTCCATCTCAATTTTTCTTCTAATTAATGACTCCTTCACAAAAACCTCATTCTCTCAAATCATGAAAGGCTGTTTCTTTTTCTAATTTCTTTTTTATACCTTTGAATGCAAAAGAATTTCTGATTAAGATGCCATTTTGTAACTCTTTCCGTTGGAATTCCCATTGCCTGACAGCTCTTTGCTGAGCACTATTATAGTGATCTTGTGGTCTATCTTGGGTTCCAGATGTGTCAGAGATACCTGGAGGCTCACTAAATGTGCTTGCTCTGTACAGAGCTTACTGCAGTTCCCAGCTCTACTGTGTTTTACAGGACCATGTGACTAATTCTTATTATATGATTGGAAGGGATGTGTCATCCTGAGGTCAAAGCAATTAAAAGAAAGCATGTCTTTTCCACTCTTTGTTTTTGCTCCTTGGCTGTCCAGATGGAGAAGATCCAGGAAGAACTCAAGATCCTAGAGGAAAGTGGAGCCATAAGACGAAGAAGCCTGGGTCCTTGAACTGTCATGTGGAAGGCTACCCGTCAAACATCAAATTAGACTGATAAGTGCAATAAATAAGCATTTGTTGTTTTAAGCCATCAAGATTTGGGAGTGGTGTGTGGGGGTTAGGAAGCGGAAGGGAGGGGAGAATGTTGTTGCTAAATGGTAGCTTCACCTACCCTAACTGTTACACCAAGTATTTTTTCCTCAGTTATACCTGAATATCCTCTAATGAGGACTTTAGAATCAAAGTAATTATGTGAAAACATTTAAATCACACAAAGGATGAATTTTAAACACTTTTTATGAAACATTTAACTCTAATACTTTCTGCTACTAATTTTTCTTAATGGGTTGCTATTCAGGTTGTAACTATCAATATCTTCCCACTAAGGAGAGAGAATAAGAGATTTGGACAGTCTCAATTCTTAAGTAAATGTTTTAATTGACTTATAACATACATACATATAGAAAAGTACAAAAATCATGATTTTTTACAAATGAACAACTTTGTATTATCATCACCTGATCAAGAAATAACATCATTTTCTTCCTCCAAACGTAACTTCCACAGATTAATATTGCCTGCACTTGTACTTTATATAAATTGAATCATATAATATGTACTCTTATGTGACTGACTTCTTTTGCTCAATATCATGTTTATGATTGTCTCATGTAGTAGATTTGCTGGCTTTCATTGTCATCTAGTGTTCCATTTAAAGACTATGCCAAATTTGTTTAAGCATTCTTCTGCCGATGATGGACATTTTAGTTGTTTCTATTTTGGGGCTATTACAATTCATGTTGCTATGAACATTCACATACATGTCTCTTAGTGCACTTATGAATGTATCTCTGCTTGGTTTATAACTAGGAGCAGAATCTCTGGGTTGTATAATATGCACATGTTCAATTTTAGCACATACTGCCAAGCCATTTTTCAACATGGCCATACCAATTCACACTGCCACTAGTTGCTGCCCATCCTAGCTAATTCCTGGTATTATTAACTTTTTTAATGGCAACCATTTTGATAGGTCTGAAATAGTATCCCATTCTGGTTTTAATTTGTATTTCTCTTATTAATAAGGAGTCTGAGCACCTTTTTGCATTTTATTGGCCATTTATGTAACTTTTAGGGGGCACATTTGAAATGCCTGTCCCAGTTTTTATCTCCTTCCCCTCTCTCTTATTAATTTGTAGGCATTATTTATATATTCCAAGCATGAATCTTTTGTCAGCTACATGTATTGCTACAAATGTCTTCTATTACTCTGTGACTTGCCTTTTCACCCTCTTAATCGGGTCTCTTGATAAACAGAATTTCTTAATTTTAATGATGTTCAATTTATCAATATATTCCTTTTTGGTTAGTGTGTGATTTAAAAAATCTTAGCCTACCCCAGGTTCATAAAGGCATTCTCCTATGTTATCTTCTAGAAGTATTATTGCTTTGATTTGCACAAGAACTGATTTTTGTGCATTGATTTCTCATATGAATATTCAATTGATCTGACACTATCTTTTCCCCACTACACTGAAGCAGCATCTTTATTGTATATCAAAGATGAGTTTATTTCTGAACTCTATTCTGTTCCATTGGTCTGTATGTCTGTCCTTATGCCAATATCATATTGTCTAAATTACTGCTTTAAAATAAATCTTGATATTGGTAATGAAAATTTTCTAACTTTATTCTTCCTTACTTTCTTTTTATATGTGTCTTCATATAAATTTTAGAATTGGTTTGTCAAATTCTACCAAAACTCTGGGATTTGATGGGCACTGCATCGAATCAATAGATTAGGGAGAATTGAAATTTTACAATATTGTTATTATCAGATGATTTCCTGTTTATTTATCTTTAAAAAATTTCCTTATCTCATGAACTAGGATATAAGCTCCATGAGAGCAGGAATTTTGTTTTGTTTACTGCTGTATTCCAGAACCTAAGAATACTTAGCATATTGTAGGTTCTCAACAAATATTTTTTCCATACGATCTGAAGAGAAACCAGAGTATACTACTATTAAACTGGAACTAATTGATTAACACCCATGTGCACATACAGTAGTAAAACTCAACGGAAACCAAGCAGGTGGGAGGAAGGAGGAGGGGACAGGTAAATTCACACCTAATGGGTACAATGCACACTATCTTGGTGATGGGTGCACATATAACTAACTCGAACCGCACAAAAGCAAATCATGTAACCAAAACATTTATATCCCCATAATATTCTGAAATTTTAAAAAAAATTTTGAAGCAGCTAATCAATGTTCTACTGGGGTGCCTATTTTGTGCTCCTCTCCCTCTTTTCTTGCCCAATCCAACTTATCCTTCAGATCCGAAATCATATGCCATTTCCTCAGGGGATCCTTGCCTGGTCTCCCCAACTGAGTCAGGCTCCCTGTTATTTGTCCCCTGTCTTGACACCCTGTTTTCTCTTTTCAACACGTACATTGATACTGTTATATGATAATAGTTATTATACAATAACTATATAATTATTTAATATCAATCTCTATCTAGAATGTAAGCTCTGTGAGGACAAGGACAAAATCTGTCTTAATTTCTTACTTCTACACTCCCTTTACCTGGCCTGGTACTGTGCATAAGACAGATGTAAAAAATTATTATTAAAATTATTTTCTAAAAGAGGCCTAGATTTCCTCTCTCTCTGCTGTTTCTTACAAATGGAAGTTATTATATTGCCAACACTTGGCTACCCTAGAGTGGGGAGGGGGTTCATTCATGGCCCCCTACCCCAGACTGGCTGAATTAGAAGAGTGTGCTCTAAGTCCAAGTCTAAGTTCCTAAACTGGAACTGGAGAAGCTATGTTGCTAACAAGCTCTGCAAGTAACTGCTGCACTGGCGAGTTTGGCACCCACTCCTTTGGATCAGGTTCATGACATTGCTGCTTTATCTCTGCACTCCATAATTTTTGTAACACTACTCTGAGTTCATTTTCTCTCATCATCCCTGCCCGTGTTGTGTTCTGTTTTTAATCTCAAGGCTGCATTTTCTCTTTGGCCACTTGCCCTCTAAGGACAGCTGGAAGGCCACCCTGGCTGCCTTGGTAAGGACCTCATTAATCTCATCTTTTTCTTCCTGGTCATGCTGACCACCCCAGCTACAGGAGCCACACACTGTCACAGCTCTCTGATCCACAGAGACAATGCAAAGGAAATAGCCCAAGATTTGGAATCAGGAAACCAAAATGTACATCTACGCACAGTTGTTTGCTGTCTGTGTGACCTTGAAAATGTCACTTAACCTCTGTTCACCTCAGGTATAATAATAATATCTGCCTTCCCTACTTCAGAGAAACTGTGAGGATCAAATGGCATAATACATCATGCTAGAACTTTGTAAACTATAAGTGGATATATAAATATTAATTATAATTAATAACCTCAACAATCCAACTCTTTGCATGATGGGAGGGACTATTTACACACTGTGATTTTTAATGAGAAGGGACATCCTTGCTAGCACTGTCTCATTCCTTCTAAGAAATAAACCAAATGGCTAATTATTGTCTCCTCTGACTTCAAAATGTACTGGCTGTACAGTCAAATGTTTTAACACTTTTGGAGACTTTCTATTTCCTAGTACTCATCTGTGTGGGTTACACAAACTTGCCTTGATAAAAGTAATATTTTTCAACTAATGAAAGTAGAAAAGCCTCAAGCTGTTCTTTTGAAAAGCCAAAAGTACTGACCCACTACATGACATAGTCATTTCCACCTCTCTAATGAACTTGAATTGTCCCTCCACTGTAGTCTATCACCCAATCTCATTGATTCTATCTACTAGCTCTCAGTTCCTCCCCTCCACCCTGTTGCCATTGTCTTATTCAAATTTTTCTCATCCTTAGTGGCTACCACAATAATTCCCTCCTAACTTGTTTAGCTGCCTTCATTTACTGTCTTCCAATTCTTCCACTACACTGCCATCGGTAATCAGCAAACTATGGCACGAGGGCAAAAATCAGGCCATAAAATTTTTCTGGAACACAACTGTACCCATTTATTTATGTATTGTCTATTGCTGCTTTGGTGCTATGATTGAAGAATTGAGTCATTTCAACAGAAACCATATGACCTATGTAGTGGGTTAAATGATGGTCCCTAAAAAAATATGTCCACCAAGTCCTTGGAACCTCAGAGTGTTACCTTATTTGGAAAAAAGGAGTTTGCAAATGTAATTAAATTAGGATTTTAAGATGAGATCATCCTGGATTACCTAGGTGGGCCCCAAATTTAATGACAAATGTCCTTATAAGAAGCACGCAGAGGACACCTACAGAGCAGAAGGCAATGTAAAGATGGCAATGTAAAGAGATTGGAGTACTAGGGCCACAAGCCAAGAAAGCCAAGAAGCAATGCCTGGAAGACACAAAGAACATAATCTTCCCCTCGAGCTTCTAGAGAGAAGGGAGCCCCTTGTGATCTAAACAAGCCTTTTTGTTCTAAAACACATTTCACAGAGCTGTCTGTTGAGAGATATCTAAAGTAGACTCATATTATTCGTAAAGTTCCAGCCTTTATTTTTTAATCTCATTACTCTTTCATTTTCAAGTAAGAACCATACTCCATTTTTAAAGTTAAGAATCACTCATGTAAGTCAAAGACCTGAAGCAACAAACTTTGGTCAGTTGAAAGTTAATGTGGATATTACCAAATTTGGGTGTGTTTGTGTGTATGTCTTTCAATTCCCTCTCTTTTAGAGTACTATCTTCTCTTGTATTTCAACAAAATCAGACTGGGATTATGTAGCGTATTTAATCAGCTTGGTGAAGAGAAGTTTTATAAATTTAATCAATATGATTATGAGGGTGTTTTGCTTCTTATATATAGAAATACTTGCCTTGTATTTGTTATCATATTAGAAACATATTCACAAGGTCATATTTTTATAAATAATAGACACTGTATTTCCTAAAATCAAGAGCAATTTCCAACAAGTATGCCATGTTCAACTTTTATAGGTTTCTTTCAAGAGTTTTCTCAGGGAAAAAAAGATGTTTTGCTTGGTGCTATTTTCCTGTCTAATGCAGCACAGTGTAAAATACTTAGAAAGCCTATAGCTGAGGTAGTACAAATGCAGTTATTTTCCAACCTTTTAGGACATTACAATCCTAAAAATGTTAGAAAATTCTCTGCAAGAGGATGCTATAGAAGTCTTAACTCCAGAGTGGGAGTCAGAAAATTATAGCTTATATCCAGACCACAAAAACCTAAAGTTGGTCACTAAACTTAGGTAAGCTATAAATATTTTGCTATTTATTCCTATTATGTATAGGATACTCTTGTTTATGTTTACTTGTTAGCTTGGGTCAATAATACCAATTTTGACATTTAAATTCCTAGAAGGCAGGATCTGATTCTGTTGAACACACTCATTTTACATTTTGGATACTAATGTATGTATATATGAATATTTTTAAAGTCATATTATGGCAGCTTTAAAAAGTTCCTTCTGGAAAAACACTCTTTTCCCCTAGCATCATCTAACATAGATAAGATAGATGGGCCATATTCAATTGAAAATTCTCTTTTAAATAATCTTTCACTATGAAAGAATTCTGACTTCTGACCCTGCCTGACTTTTAAGGAGAAAATTTGACCTCCACCACTCATTCTGAACTATCACTGATATCTTGGACTTTTTTCTCTGAGGACCATTTTGAAGATGGAACTGAACACTGAATTATGAACATTCTGCTATTTCTGGCCAGACTCAGAGCCACAGTGCGTATTAAGATGTAAAAATGTGCTTACTAGTTCCTGGTAGGTGACACTTTTTTAATATGAAAAATGTGCTTTCCTTCTTTATAAATTTTATAACTCAAAGTTGATATGATATCTTATCATCATCAGGAAAAGGGGGTAAACATAATTCATAATTTCCATGCCAAATACTAGAAAAGAAAGACATACTAGTTAGTACACATTAATTAAATGTTTCATAACAATGTATTGGTAAATTACTATTATTATTTAGTAAAATTAAGAATTCTATGACATTACGTGTCCAGTTGATTCAATTCAAAATTAAAAGTCACCAAAATTGGCATCTTTAATGCTGGAAAAGTTTCTTTTCTTTTTGGCCTAGTCACAATACACTATGATGCTCACTGGAAATAGAACTTCAAGGGTAAAGAGAAATAAACAGGGTCCAAGTTTTCTGTGATTCTGCAGCCCTTTAATCATAGTGCCCCTAGAACAGAAGAGTAGGATACACTAAAACAGCTTCAGGGAACTAGCTACTCTGGAGCACTAAACCACAGTCCCCTAGCAAATTCTATTTTAACAATAGCCACAGAATCATTTCTAAAGTATTGCCTCATCTTTAATATTTTAAGCCCCATGCCTTAAGTGATATGCTGGCTGTTGTCTTCCCTCTAGATGATCTCTGCTTTGATGGGTTGCTTTATGTCTCAGGGTTTCAGTACGTGGTCTGCTGGGTATGGGAAAAACATTTCGTATTTGCCTGCTGAGATTTCTATACACTTCTGATAAGCTGTTGGATTTAGGGGTAAAGCAAAGTTTTCTCTCAGTGTGTTTCCTTGTTCTACCTTGGGGTTTAAATAATTTTCTTATAAATCCTCAACCTTTTTTTCTTATTGGAAGTGATTGAAAAACAAGTGGAAACCTTATTATAGTTTACTTTTGACCTAAGCAGTACAACAGAAGATCTTTCGAAATCCATAATCTTTGTGACTGAAAAGTTCATGTATTTTGGTTTCTTACAAATTAAAGACACCAAGTTATATTATGGAAAAATTATAACTTGAAATAGTGTTTGCCAAGACTTTGCACATAGTAGGTGCTTTACAAATTCATGTTAATTACTTTCTTTTAAGGCCATCAAAAGATTCTCCCTACTTCTGCCCACAAAATTATTATTATGCCAATGTTATCCTCGAAACTTTCATAGACTTGGAACAATTATGCTTAATGAGCATCTGATTGTTTTCTTACTGTATTCCGATATTGGACTTTTAAAGTCATCATTGCATTTATTACTAGGAG
The DNA here is from genome assembly GCA_004363605.1 of Indri indri. Taxonomy (NCBI): domain Eukaryota; kingdom Metazoa; phylum Chordata; class Mammalia; order Primates; family Indriidae; genus Indri; species Indri indri. The sequence continues at coordinate 16,397 of RJWJ010002851.1, read as the reverse complement.
AGGAGAAGTGGGGAAAAGCATAGCATATGTCTAGGAACGTGGGCTGTGTTGGAGTCCATGTTAGAGCCAAGTGCACCGGGATGAGTAACTGAACTTCTATGCACCTCAGTTTCCTCACCTATATCATGGAAGAAGTAATATCCATCTGAAAAGGTGTTGGTGAAGAAATGAGATTATGCACATAGAGCCTGGCACAGTAACTTACACTGTGAAGGCTCAGTAAGTGAACATTGTTATTATTATTTTCATTATTATCAAATATTTGAAGTAGCAAAGAAGAAAAATGAAGAACATAAACTTTAATATGTACATAAAAGTATGTCCTCTGTACCTGTCTATACTAAATCAGCACTTTCTCCCATCCAAGTATAATATTAACTAGGCCCTACCCTGCTTAGCTTCCACAAGATCTGGTGCGTACAGGATGGTGTGGCCATAGACTAAATTAGTACTTTCTATATGTGATATGAAGAACATGAGAAACTGGTTAATTTCTAGGGAATGTACTGAATCATCAGCTTTCATAAACATTAAATGATCAAAAATTATGTGTTATATATTTACACACATATGGAACCATGACAAGACTAGAGCGGGAGTGGGAGGAGACAAAACCAAAAAATCTTTAGCCTTTATGTAATCCTTTATTCAATCCTTCTAAGGGTTCCAGATTAAATAACACTAGTTTATTTTTTCCTACCTTAAAAATTTGTCCTGTAATAGTACATATATGCATAATATAATATATAATACATAATAATATTTAATGTAGTATAATAATGTAAAAATACATTCTCGCTGTCACCAAAGGTAATAAGTTATCTATTAGAAAGAGACAACATAAAGATCCTATCATACTCTTTAACTCTTTATTTTAATGATATTCTATAAACTTGATAATTAAATGAAATAAATCAGTTTAACAAGGCTAAAAAAAGATAAAGCAAAAAAACAAGCTAAAAAAGATCTTCCTGAGATATACATTACCCATGATAAGCACCATCCCAGTTTATAAAATTCTAGAGATTTTCATACATTGACTCTTGACTCTTTCTTTCTTACTTGTAATTAAACTTACCCCATCTCAAATTATCTTGTTCAGGAAAATCTTAATCGTCACCTTTTAGCTTTCATTTCGTACCATTTTGCTGCTGCCTTTCTTCTAACTCTTGCTGTTTTCTCTGGATTCTTCATCTAACATCAACCCAGCACATCATTGCCCTAAAATCACTCCTAGTTTTCTTCCTCACTTAGATAGACTGGCTTAATTTAGTCCTGCCCTTTGTTTTTTACTTACAAAATATACATCATATACAGTCATGAGTCATTTAACAATGTGGATACATTTTGAGAAATGAATCATTAGGCAATTTCATCACTGTGCAAACATCATAGAGTATTTACACAAACCTAGATGGTATAGCCATCCATAAGGTATATACACCTAGGCTATATGGTATAGCTTATTGCTCCTACTCTACAAACCTGTACAGCATGTACAGATACTACTGTACTGAATACTGTAGGCAACTGTAACACAATGGTAAGTATTTGTGTATCTAAACATATGTAAACATAGAAAAAAATAAAGTAAAAATACAGTATTATTATTTTATGGGACAACCATCACATATGCAATCTCTCATTGACCAAAACATTATTATGCAGCACACGATTGTATTAAATATCTACATTATTTAAAATTTAAGATTTTTTCATATACAAGTAAGAAATTAATTATTGATATGATTAGGTTTAAATCTATCATCTTGCTATTTGTTTTCTATTTTTCCATCTATTTATTGTTCCCTTTTTCCTCCTTTTCTGTCTTTTGTATTAACTGAACATTTGGTATTATTATAATGTGTTTCCTTTGTTAGCTTATCAGCTGTATCTTTTATTTTGTTATTTTAGAGATTGCTTTCAGGTTCATAATATACATCTTTAACATGTCACGGTCTACCACCAAGTGATACTTTGCCATGTCTGTATAAGACACTTAAAATATTATATTTCCGTCTATCCTCTCACAGTCTTTGTGCTCTTTCTATCATTATTTTACTTCTACATATTTTATAATCCCTATAATACATTGTTACTATTTTTGTATAAACCATCAATTATCTTTTAAAGATATTTAAATAATAAGAAAAAATATATATTTACCTGTGTAAATACCATTTTCACTGCTCTTAAACCTTTGTGTGGATCTATATTTCCCATCGGATACCAGTTTCCTTCTTCCTGAAGGACTTCCTTTAGCATTTCTTGCAATGAAGATATGTTGGTGATGAATTATTTCAATTTTTTCCCCTTCTCTTTCTATATATTTTGGCTTTCATATTTCTGATAAAGTATTTATTTTGCCTTCATTTTCAAAAGGTATTTTCACTGGATGTAGAATTCAGATTGATGGGGGATTTTTTCTCCAGTACTTTAAAGATGTTGTTCCACAATCTTCTCACTTGCATTGTTTCCAGTGACAAATCTGTGTCATCCTAATATTTGTCCCTATGTACATAAGATGACATTTTTTCCTCTGACTGCTTTTATAATTTTTCTCTTCATCACTGGGGTTGAACAATTTGAATGTGATGTTCCTTTTTGTAATTTTCTTTGTTTCATGTGCTTTGGGTTCATTGAGCTTCTTTGCTCTGTGGGTTTATATGTTGCATCAAATTTGGAATATTTTTGGCTATTATTTTCTTCAAATATTTTTTCTATTCCTCCCTCTCTGTACTCTCCTCCAAAGACTCTATATGTATATTAGACTGCTTGATTGTCTCTGTGTTTTTTTTAAGTTCTCTTATCTCTTTGTCTCATTTTAGATTGTTTCTCTTGCTATCTTTGAGTTCACTAATTTTTTCTTCTGTAATGTCTAATGTGCTGTTAATTCTGTTCAGCATATTTTTATCTCATATATTGTTTCATCTCTATAAATTGGTTAGGTGTTTTTTTATATTATCACTCTCTCTATTTCACTTTTTGATGATGCAGAATACAGTTATAACACTTGTTTTAATGTCCTTGTCTGCCCCTAACTGTGTCAGTTCTGGATCGGTTTCAAATGATTAATTTTCTCCTCATTGTAGGTCATATTTGCCTGCTTCTCTGGATAGCTGGTAATTTTTTAACTGGGCGCCAGGCATCATGAACTTTAACTTGTTGGGTGCTAGATATTTTTGTATTTCTGTAAACATTGTTGGGCTTTGTTCTGGGATGCAGCTGTTTGGAAACAGTTTGATCCTTTTGTGTCTTGCTTACAAGGCTGTAAGGTCAAAGCAGTGCTCAGTCTAGGGCTAATTGTTCCTTACTATCAAGGCAAGAAGCTCTTATACACTCTACCCAGTGTCCCATAAACCTTGAGGTTTTCCTGTCTGGCTGGTGAGGAATGGGCATTATTTCTGGCCCTGTTACTTCTAATCCATTTGTGTGGTTCTTTCCCTACCAAAAGTATATTTTACCTGTATCTTATGTGGTTGTGCTTATCAGTACACAGCTGAATACTTGAGAGGACCCTCTATAGATCTCTGGAGTTCTCTTTCCGTGCATCTGTCTTCTCTCTGCAACTCTTTCCAGTAAACCTTAGCTGCTTTGGTCTCCCTGGACTGTCAGCTCTCAACTCAGGGATTCTTCCAGACTTCTTCTGGGTTCCCCCTTCCTGTGATGTGACCTGCAAAGTCTCTTGAGGCATACTTCATCCCCAAGCCATGAAAAAAACACCAAGAAAATGACTTACAGAGATTAGTGTGCACATAATACAGGGAGATTAGAAGCTCATTCCCCAGATAGGCATCCTCCTTGGCAGTGGTCTTACTGACCTGTCCTGCAACTACATAAAAAGGGAAAAGGCAATTGGAGGCAGGAAGAGAGACGCAGTTGCTGGGAATAAGCACAGCAAGAATGAATGTTTTCCGTAGGTCAAATAGCAGGAGAATAGGAAGACTTTAGCCATTTTGCTGGTGCCCCAGCCAGATGAGCGTTCTGCTGGTTTAAGTGATCCCAGCGGCAAGAGTCAATGGGGTACACCAACCCTGAGGTTGTAAAGGAAGTGGCTCCTCTGAAGAACCTCATAAACCAGCAGTTGGATACCTGCCACAGAGGGAATATGAGTGCTCGGTCAACACTTACCAGAGAAGCAGTGATGCACAGCAACTTCAGTAATGAGCTAAACTAAGTAGAAAAACTGTGGCCTTTAATCTCTCCTCCCTGCCCTTAGACTCAAGAGAGCTTGAAGAGGGAGAGGGGAGGGAGAAAACAGCTCTTGTCCCCCTTTCCTTGTCTCTTGAGCCACAATCAAGCTGGGGCTTGTGAAGGAGAGAAGATGAGATTAGAGTTTTAAAATGGCTAGACCAATTGTTTGATAACTGAAGGCAATTAGAAAGTTATGCATCTGCTTAAGATTCATTGAGAGAGCAATGACTCAAGAGAAATAAAATTGCTTTGTGTTTATTCTCCAGTGAGTTCAAACTTCCAGGCAAATTATTTACCTTTTTATCCCCAGCACAGACTTCCCAGTACATAAGAACTATTTACTAAATTAGTCAATTAATAAACCTTACTTATTTGTAATTATAATTTTCAGTTGATATGAGTAAATAATTCAAATTTAAAAATCTGTCAGGATTAAACCTTAGCCATTAGGAAGCAGCCTGGATGTTCCAATATTTAGTTTAATCAATGAAACTCAACAGTGTGAAGCGGTCTTTTTATTATCAAGTCAGCTATTTCCTTTGTGATGTTTTTCAGCATTTGTGGTTAATTTCTCCCTTTGTCTACATTAGGAAAAACAATGCTCTTTGACAAAATACTGCGTAAGGCTAACCTAATGTCTCTGTGTGACAGGTCTTTGTTGTAAAAAGATAAGTGACCCATTTGAAATAACCCCCACTCTCATTTAGTGTTATATGTAATCCACAGGGAATTTACATTGTCCATTATGATAGATAGATCTCCTTACCACTAGGTGGCCTGATCCTCTCAAAAAATGAATAAGAGCAATTTAATATTGGTGATTTTGGCATTAATTGCCCTAAAAGTAAAGAGAACCAGTTCAAGTAAGTGTATGGAACTGAAATATGTTCATTGTAACAAATAAGCTTTAATTGACTCTTACTGATTTTTTAAAAAAGATTATTCCCACTTCTACTAATATATTTTAATTAATATCTCCATTTTATGTTTTTCCCACATTGTATTTGCTATTTATTACTATTGCCTTTCAAATTTCTCAGAATGTCTTGCTGTCATAATGGTTAGGAATAAGCTATCTAATCCCCATTATCATGTATCTTTCCAAACCACAGAGTTATAGTTTCATCATTAGAAGGATACTTATTGTCTTTTAAGAGTTTCATTAAGGAAAAAAATGAGGAGGATTCACACTTAAAAAAAAAAAAGATTTTTAAAAATAAAAATCCTTAGGAGTTCAGAAAATATTAAAAATTTTTAATATATACTTTAGATATAATTTTCTTTTCCTTTGCATTCATAGAATTTGCAATTATTCAGGGCCTGAGCATTAATTCTGTGGCTAATTCTGAGACCTCAAATCCCTATTCCCCTCTTAAGTACAACTTGCCTTTGGGTTATTTCTCTGCTCATTTGTACCTCGACCATAGGATGGCAAAGAAAACAAGAGGTCTATTCTTTTTGCAACACATTCCTGAAATATAAATTCCTGGTGCTGAAATAACTCATGTCCTTTATTTAAAGAGTAAGCGGATAGAAAAGAATTAAAAATGAAATAATTCAGGCACAGCTTTCTGTACCAAGCCCCACAGGCATAGCAGGGCTGAGACAAGTCTTGCTTTTAAAAAGCAGATATGTCAGTTCTCCTGTCCAAGTTCTTGGAACTTCCCTCCATTCATATTTGTGAGCATGATTAGAGCTGCCTGGCCTTTGGTACTTTCCATGATCATTCCCTTTTGTGAACCCAGAAAGGTAACACCACATGTACACATATGATGTATATGTTTTTATAAATCCTCCATTTTATTATATATTCTTGTGTTCACATTACTTCACAAAAAGAAGATGGAAAGATAAGGCCAGCCTAGCTGCAGTCACAAAATAAAAGTTAGGCTTATTGAAATATTTCCAATGAATCTATCAAGCACAAATATATAAGATGAATATTATAGCAATTGCCTCACAGAGTTATTAGGCTATTATTTAATATTAGAGGATTACAGATATGGACAATGTACTCAACACAATGCCTGGCATATAATGGATTCTTAATAAATGATTGTTATTGCCACTAAATTGAACTATGATAAAATATATTCAGCAATGACAATAGTCTGGTTTTTTTTTGAGACAGAGTCTCGCTTTTGTTGCCCAGGCTAGAGTGAGTGCCATGGCATCAGCTTAGCTCACAGCAACCTCAAACTCCTGGGCTCAAGCGATCCTCCTTCCTCAGCCTCCCGAGTAGCTGGGACTACAGGAGCAAGCCACTGTGCCCAGCTAATATTTTTTTATTTCTATTTTTAGTTGACTTGCTAATTTTTTCTATTTTTAGTAGAGACGGGGTCTCACTCTTGCTCAGAGCTGGTCTCAAACTCCTGAGCTCAAGCGATCCTCCCGCCTCGGCCTCCCAGAGTGCTTAGGATTACAGGCGTGAGCCACCGCGCCCGGACAATAGTTTTAATTGTTTAATTACTTATAGTACTTACTAACAAATTTATATTACTATTAGATGGTTCAGAAGGTACCCCAGAACCTGGGACTATCTCAATGTCTTTGTCCCCTATAGCCAATCAGACACCATTATTTATTACAGCTCTGTGTTCACCCAGAAGTCCTATATAAGCTAGCACAAATGTGGTCAAAAAACCATTTAAGGCCCTTTAAAATTTTTTGCTAAACTCAGTCTGCCCACTTTCTGCCTTCTATATCTTTTCATTTCCCTTCCAGATCTTGATTTCACACCTCTACCCAACCCGTGGATTAGTAACTCTGATTTTGGTCATTTACCCTAGCTTGAATCTTGGCATTCCTCAGGACACAATTTCTGGAATCTCAGCAAAGATAAGAAGTACCCAACCCACCGCCTATACCCTTGACTGAGCCTTGACTAATGGTGGAAGAATTTTGGACAACCAGACTCTACTGATTCTGACGCAAGTAACAGACACATTTCAACTTAGTGTCAGTGAAAGGAATTATTGGAAATCATGATGTTTTACAGACTCAAAGGGCAAACATTCAAACAGGGCTTCGAAGAAGAATTGGGACCTGGGACCAGAAAACCATCAAGAAACTAAGCCATCATTCCTTCAATCTTTGTTCCAAAGCTGCCGCCACTGTTTTTATTTCTACATAGCCAATATTGCTTCCAAAATTAATATATCTTTGTTCAGGAAAGATTTTAAACTTACTAGGTGTCTCAGTCCAAATTCAAAACTTTCAGGACGGGATGTGATTGGCCCAGTAGGTCAGGTGTTCACCCTGGTCCAGTTGGCTATGGACAAGAGACACACTCATGAAATACAAATATGGCAATCTAGGTCCAGTCTTATGTTCTTAGAAAAGAGATACAGGCATACCTTGAGATTTTGTAGGTTGGTTCCAGACCACAGCAATAAAACAAGTATCACAATAAAGTGAGTCACATGAATTTTTTGGTTTTCTAGTACATATAAAAGTGTGTTTGCCCTATACTGTAGTCTATTAAGCATGCAATAGCATTATTTCTGAAAAAAAGTACATACTTTAATTTAAAAATACTTTATTTCTAAAAAATGCTAAAAAGTTATCTAAGTCTTCAGATGGCTGCTGACTGGTCAGGGTGCTGGTTGCTGAAGGTTGGAGTGGCTGTGGCAATTTCTTAAAGACACCGGTGAAGTTTGCCACATCATTCAACTCTTCCTTTCATGAACAACTCTGTAGCATGTGATGCTGTTTGATATTAATAGCATTTTACCCACAGTGGAAAGAAGTCAAGTATCTCAAACCCTGCAGCTGCTTTTACCAACTAAGTTGATACAATATTCTAAACCAGGGGTGAGGAAGGAACCTGAGGCCTCAAGGCCACATGTGGCCCTCCAGATCCCCAAGTGCGGCACCTCAACCGAATCCAAACTTCACAGTACAAATCCCTTTATTAGGGTTTAGAATCTAAGCCCTTTGTTGTGATTTCAACAATGTTCACAGCATCTTCACCAGGAGTAGATTCCGTCTCAAGAAACGTTCTTTGCTCATCCATAAGAAAAGCAACAACTCATCCATTCAAGTTTCATCATGAGATTGTAGCAATTCAGTCTCATCTTCAGCCTCTACTTCTCGTTCTAGCTCTCTTGCTATTTCCACTGCATCTGCAGTGACTTCCTCCCCGGAAGTCTTGAACCCCCTCAAAGTCATCCATGAGGGTTGGAATCAACTTTTTCCAAACTCCTTTTATTGTTGATATTTTGACTTCCTCCCATGAGTCATTGATGTTCTTAATGGCGTCTAGTATGGTGAATCCTTTCTGGAAGTTTTCAATTTACTTTTCCAGATTTATCATAGGAATCACTATCTATGGCAGCTATAACCTTACAAAATGTATTTCTGGGCTCTGCGTGATGGCTCATACCTGTAATCCCAGAACTTTGGGAGGCCAAGGTGAGAGGATTGCTTGAGGCTGGTTCAAGACCAGCCTGGGAACAAAGCGAGACCCCATTTCTACAAAAAAAGGAAAAAAAAAATGTAGCCGGGCATGGTGGCATGTGCCTGTAGTCCCAGCTACTTGGAAGCCTGAGACAGGAGGATAGCTTGAGCCCAAGAGTTTAAGGCTGCAGTGAGCTATGATCATGCTAATGCACTCCTGCCTGGGCAACAGAGCAAGACCCTATTTCCAAAAAAAAAAAAAGTATGTCTTAAATAACAAGATTTGAAGGTCAAAATTATTCCTTGATCCATGGGCTTCAGAATGTATGTTGTGTTAGCAGACATGAAAATAACACTAATCCCTTTTTACATCTTCATCAGAGCTCTTTGGTGTCCAGGTGTATTCTCAATGAGCAGTAATATTTTGAAAGAAATCTCTTTTCTGAGCAGTAGGTCTCAGCAGTGAGCTTAAATATTCAGTAACTCATGCTATAAACAGAAGTGCTGTCATCCAGGCTGTGTTGTTTCATTTATAGAGTACATGCAGAGTAGGTTTAACATAATTGTTAAAGGCTCCAGGATTTTCAAAATGTTAAATGAGCACTGACTTAGACTTAAAGTTACCAGCTGCATTAGCCCCTAACAAGAGACTCAGCCTATGAAGCGTTGAAACCAGGCACTGACTTCTCCTCTCTAGCCATGAAAGTCCTAGATGGCATGTTCTAATATAAGCCTGTTTCATCTCCATTGAAAATCTATTGTTTCGTGTAGCCACCCTCATTGATGAACTTAGCTAGATCTTCTGAATAACATGCTTCAACATCAGCTCTTGCTGCTTCACCTTGCACTTTTGTGACATGAAGATGGATTTGTTCCTTAAATCACGTGAATCAACCTCTGCTAGCTTCCAACTTTTTTTCTGTAGCTTCCTTGCCTCTATCAGCCTTCCAAGAAGTAAAGAGAGTTAGTCCCTTCCTCTGGATTAGGCTTTGGCTTAAGGGAATGTTGTGGCTGCTTTGATCTTCTATCCAGACCACTCAAACTTTCTCCCTATCAGCAATAAGGCTGTTTTACTTTCTTATCATTCACACGTTTACTAGAGTAGCACTTTTAATTTCTGTCAAGAACTTTTCCTTTGCATTCACAGCCTGGCTGTTTGGTGCAAGAGGCCCAGCTTTCAGTCTAGCTCAGCTTTCAACATGCCTTCCTCACTAAGCTTGATTATTTATTTCTAGCTTTTGATTAAAGTGAGAGACATGTGACTCTTCTTTTCACTTGAACCCTTAGACACCACTGTAGGGTTATTAAGCGGCTTAATTTCAATATTGTTGTGTCTAAGGGAATAGGGACGCCTGACAAGAGGGAGAGAGATGGGGGAACAGCTAGCCAGTGGAGCAGGCAGAACACACACAACATTTACCTCTTAGGTTTGCTGTACTGTATGGACATGATTCATGGCACCACAAAAACAATTACAATAGCAACATGAAAGATCACTGATCTCAGATCACCATAACAGATATAATAATAATGAAAATGTTTGAAATACTGTAGGAATTACCAAACTGTAACATAGAGACATGAAGTGAGCACATGATGTTGGAAAAATGACACCAATAGACTTGCTCAATTCAGGGTTGCCACAAACCTTCAATTTGTAAAAAACGTAATACCTTGGAAGTGCAATAAAGCCAAGTGTGATAAAACACAGTATGCCTGTCTGTGGTCAGACACACTAAATGGTGCTTCCTACGTGGTATCTCTCCCACTCTTCCCTTCTTTTCCTTTCCATTGTCACCATTCCTGGCCCTTCGAGCCCAGTGGACCTGCCCATTCACTTTCCCCCCAACTCTTCCTCCTCCTTCCTCTTCCACCTCTGACTTCTTTCATCCACTTTCACCTCCCTGGTTTAAATTCTCGGTTTATACACCTGGTTTATACACCAGCTTGTATTTCTGCCCTGAGTCTCTTCTTGATTTGGCGCCTCTTGACCACTTGCCAGGCACATTGAACTTCAACTCTCCTCTATGACTTGTGACTCAGCTTACTTCTTTGGCTCAGCAAATCCCACTGACCATCTAAGATGAAGGGTCCTTCTGTAGCCACTAACCCCTCAAAGCCCCACTCCCCCTGCCCCACCCATTTCAGCAATGGTCCCATGAAAGCAGAGAGGGAGAACACTAGCCTACAAATTGCTTTCATGTGAGTATAATAAAACGCTCCTTTGGTCATATCATTCCTTGCCTCAAAAATTCTTCCATGAGGTTGTCTCCACTCACGGGGATAGACCCATCCCCTCTCTGGGACATTCTGTGCTCGATAAATCTTGCTGTTTAGCTTGCTTTAAAAAAAAAAAAAATTATTCCATGATCCTTAAGCCTGACATTCAAGGTCTTTCAGAGTCAGGCTCCAAACTACTCTCCCAACCTTATCTATCACTATTTCCTTACATGAAGATTCTAGTTCATGCACATTCTCTGAATGCTTTGTACAAAATTGCATTGTGGGCCTATTATATACCTGGCACATGGGGGCCCAATATATACTTCTTACTTATATGACTAAATGCACAGTAAATGTTGGTCTGGCAAAACTTGATTTATGTTACCCTGAACAATTTTCACTGTATAGGTATATGGAAGATATGAGAAATTATACTAAACCTGTTCTGACCCTATGGCATATCCTGGTTTAGGTTTTTAAACCAAAATTCTGGCAATAGTATATTTCCTATTTGTCTCATTTCCTAAAAATAGAGTGCAGACTAGGAAGAAAAAACATTCTAGTTATTTGCATATGCTGGTTGTTTGAATTCCAAGATAAACACAAGCTTACTGTATTCCTAAATCCATCTTTTACTAGATTCCAGTAACTAGGGCTGTGTTGTGAAGCCATCTGTGATTTTTGCCTCTAGGATCTTTTGGCCTATGGACAATACTGTTCCTTATCCTCTTTATCACCCTTAGCCAAGTAAAATGAGACAAAGCATGGTTTGTATGCTATACGAGTATCCACTTCAAGTTAAATTCTTTAGAGTCTGGTCTCACATTATTTTGTGTCACAGATACAAAATACTTTGACCTTCATTTTCTAATATCTGCCTTTTGGAAGGTCATAATAAATTACCAATACCAAAGAATTATTTAAGCATAAACATTTCTTGTCAGTGTATGGAGATATTCTATTGTCGAAGAGATGTTTTACTATTAAACAGACTGTGTAGCTCACTACAAAAACCAAGCTTTAGTGTAGGTATTAATAAACATTTGTCAAGTGAATGAATGAATGAAAATGGAAAGAAAGAGAATTACACATTTCTAGTCAATGACGGCTGCATTAAGTGGAATTAGACATAGGTCAATCAATTTTATAAGTAATTAAAAAATAAAATATCTGATAGAATTAACTAAATGTATTCTATCTGTTCTATAGCTTTTTTTCTCCCTTTTTCATGTCTCTAAAAATGAAAGTTGTGTTTAAAAAATGTTGGTCTCCAGATAATTATCATATACATTTTTAAAGCTTATTTACTTCTCTACTAGATTTTAAAATGTCTTTTATCACAGCATATTAATCTTTAAATTATTTTACTCAACTTTATAATCATCATGAATGTAAAGTGGGGTGGGGGCCAGTGAGGCATGTCGTCGCAACCTGAGTTCCTAAGACTGATGCTGTGACAATTTTTAGATGAAGCTTTTCCAGGCTAGTTTTGCAGTGGTAAAGAGCCTCTCAATCCTTGCCTTTTTAGAAATCATAATCAAAGTCTCTCTGAAAGTCCTTTAAATTTTAGAAGAGGATTTCTATTATATATGAGGCTTATTGATGAAACTTCTGATTCCAGTAACTTTTCACTTGGAATATTATTGCTATTTAGGTTAAATTTATGATAACATTTTTGAGCCCTTTTAATAGATAATATCTAATGGTTAACATTTATTCAGGGCCCTTACTCTATGTCAAATACTGTGTTGGGACTTTTACCTGAATTATTTCACTAAATTCTCAAAATAACCCTATTTGTGCCCATTACACAGATAAAGAAATGGGAATCGAGAGGCAAAGCAAAGTGCTCGCATGGCTGGCAAGTGGCAGGTCCAGGAGTTGAAACCAGATCTGTCAGATGCCAAAGCCTCTGGTCTTCCAATCTGTAAAATTACAGGGAGGTCTCACTAGCAACACAGTTCCACTTGGGGCACTTCAGAAATGCAAAGCATCGAGGCAGAGGGATTCCTTTGGCGTACCTTCCAGGTCTTCAGTACAGGATAGTCTCTGCCTGCTTGCCAGAGGCAAATGAAAATTGTACAACAGGAAAACAAGTTAGTAGCTATTGCAATTCCAGGGTTATTGCACTGCAGTAGTTACTACATCCTGGTACACTGGACCCTTGTCCTTTGGAAAGTGAGTTAAAAACAGCTGTTCTTAATTATGAGGTTTAGCTGAAAGAGAATGTGAAGTCTGAAGAGCTATTTTCAACTGTGTTGGGCATGTGGGTGTGGGGATGACTGTTTAAGAATCCCTCTTCCCTCCCCAATCCTCTCCACCCGAAGGGGAGAAATATCTACTACCTACTACTTATGGAAGCATCTGAATTTTCCTTTTTACCTGGTGCTTCATGAATCAGACATCTCTGGGAATTTTTCGAAGTTAATTTGTTCCCAAAGGGAGTGCAAAGGAATGGCATGCTTTTATATCCCTCTTTGCTGGTTTAAGCCAAGAATGATGCCTCTCAGTAGCAGTGGGAGTTGAATGTGTGGCTGAGTACAGCACATGCTCCCTTAATTTTTGTGTTGCATCCTACAGACTGAGGCTGTCAGAAGTCATCCTAAGTGCGTGTTTAATATTTCTCAGTTTTAACGTTTGACCTTAGTTTAATCTGGACAGGCCATATGCAGCTACTCACTTTAATCAATGACACCAGCACTATTCTGGTACCAGTGTTTCAAATCATACTCTGTGGGCATCACACATTCCCAGAAACAATCTAGCATTTCCAGACTTAATTTTTTAAACCCATCATTGATGACTCTTGGAAAGAAAGACCAAACTGTCATAGTAAAGTGAAATTTCTAAGGTTGAATTTGAAATAACTTTTTAAAAGTTTTTTTGCCATACTGTGATCCAGTTCTTCCCCTAATGTTTAGCAACATATATTTGCTTAACACACACACACACACACACACACACACACACACACACACAGCTTTTTTCTAGGAGCAAGCCTTTAGTTTCTTAGCCCAGTATCATTATTCCACCCCCATTGCTATGTTGAAATTGCCTCTGTAAGTTCACCCAAGACCTTTATATTTGCTAAATACCGAAATCTCTTTTTATTTCTATTGTTGTCAGTCCAATACAGTTCCTCATTTCCTTATTTATATAGCAAAGGATACATACATAAATCCAGCCCAAATGTAGTGCTTCCCACCTTGGCAGATGCAGCATAGAGGCAGGTCTCTTAAGGACCCTAACAGGGAACACTGCTGCCAGCAACCACGTCTGCTCCAGGTAGAATCTTGCTAGATCCAAGACACAATTCCGTGCAGTGCCACAGACACTTCATACTTGGAATTTACATCACCATTTGAGAAGCATCTACACACCTTTCTTTAAATAGTCTTTGGTCTTGGTTTCCATGTTGGCACATTCCTGAGTTTCTTTCTACTTTTTTTTTTTGGTTATTCTTTCTTAGTCTCTTGTGTCAGCCTCTCATCTTCTACCCAACAATTAAATGTTAGTGTTCCTTAGAATTCTTCCTAGGCCCTCTCTATTCTCTCTTCTCTATACTTTCCCCTGAGGAAATACCATCAATTCTCATGACCTTAGTTATCTATACACTGACAAATCCCAAATTTATATCTCTGGTGCAGCTCACACTCCTGAGTAATAGATCTGAATATGGAACTGCCTACAGAATATTTCAATTTGTATGTCTCAAAGTCATCCGTAAATCACTCAGTATGTCTAAAAGTGAACTCATGATCTAGTGCCCCTTATCTCCAGATAATAATAACGTGGTTGTATTATACATCCAGTTACTCAAGTCGTAAAGTAACTGGGGATGGGGGAGGGGTGATGACTCTGGCTTTCATTTCATCGCTCACATCCAATCAATCAATCAACTTCTTAGATATGATTTATCATTCTCCTCATCCTGTGGAGAGTGTGTCATTTGTCACAGATAGAAACACCTGGTCCCTGGGATGAAGATATCTCCATTATATATCATCCATTGCCAAACACTGAACTGAAGAAAGACCATCGGATCTGGAACGAATACCCACTAGTGATGGTAGTTCACTGTCAGCTGCCCCAGCAATGATTTCAGCTGCAGGTTACATGCAGTTCCTGGAAATAATATTAACTCTACCCAGATCTCTCTTATGAATGTGATATGACACATGGAATTCTCACTCAGATTCCATGTTCCTAGCAAGAATTCTCATCCTTGAGACAGTTATTAATATTTAGATGTTCCGGATTTTTCTATCAGTCTTTGTGGGCTGATGAATGTGAACCACTTATGAAAAATAGATCTGCGCTGTGTTGATAAAATCCAGTTTGTAAATCTACAGGGCTGAGAGACAGATTATGGACTGTGGTAAATTCACCAAGATAATCCATCCTGTGGAACCTCTTGAAAGGTAGCCAACTGATCTTGCCTGGAGTTACCCATGTGCTTTCCATTTGAAATATCTCAGAAGTTTTCTTGGGAAGATGCCTAAAGCCCATGAAACAATACTGTACTTGAAAAAATACAAAACTGCTTGATTTAGTATAAGACATGCATAAACTTCCTTTAGTGATGGAGATTATTAGCAAAAATATGCTGGAATCTGGGATAGCAGAGGGAATTGCTTGATCAGCCATTCAGAGCACCTGGATCTGATGTTCCTCCTGCACTGGTAAATGTAGTGGCTACACAGAGAATTAAGAATGTGGTATTACTCATAGCAACCCAAATACAAACAACTTTGTTCATCTAACATTTTATCCTACCCCCCAAGAGGACTGATCACCATATGAAATATGTCTTTGGGGTCAGGTTTGTGACAGATCATCTCAGAGATGACTCAGCTTCAATACACACGCAATGCCTGTCCCGTCCAGTCCAGTCCGCCCTGGCCATGACACTGAGTCGAGCTCACTGAAAGGATCATGCTAGAGTCACTGCAGCTTGCACAGGGAAGAACTGGCCACTCCTCATGTTTGGCAGGGATTTTAAGATTTCAGGAATTCTTCCTGTGGTCCATCCAGCAGAGGCCACAGACTGCTTCAGGAACTTAGAAAGAGGGGCAATGAGGCCAAAATAAATAGAGAACTTCAAGGAGGAAGGAGCATTCCCTGAGTGCAAAGGCAGAAGGCAGGGCTTTCCAGGCAGAGCCAAGTCTGGAAAGCAAAATCTGGCTCTGAGGAGACCAGCCTATAAAGAGCACAGGGCACAAATCAGGCTGTACTTAGAAATACAGTTCAAAGAGAGGGTTGGTGTCAGATTGCGGAGTGCCTTGAAGGCCGAGAAGAAGAGTTTAATCTTGATGTGGTTGGAGAGAGGGAGAATCTTGAGGATAAGTTGAAGACAGGAGACTGAGAATCAGGAAGACTAACCAAGTAGCTATTGTAATAACCAGGGCCCGGGGATGTGAACTAAATTGGTCGCTGCAAAAAAGAGAGACGTTCTGAAAGGAAAACCATGTGATGGAAAATAATCCAATGGGCAATTATAAACAGCTATCATGCATAAGAGGTAGTACAGGGCCCAGCACCATGAATCTCTGGGTGGGGGCCATAAAGCACATTCATAAATA
>RJWJ010002850.1:0-94000 GCA_004363605.1 Indri indri | reverse complement strand
CGCGGTGGCTCACGCCTGTAATCCTAGCACTCTGGGAGGCCGAGGCGGGCGGATTGTCCTGAGCTCAGGAGTTCGAGACCAGCCTGAGCAAGAGCGAGACCCCGTCTCTACCAAAAATAGAAAGAAATTAATTGGACAGCTAAAAATATATATAGAAAAAATTAGCCGGGCATGGTGGCGCATGCCTGTAGTCCCAGCTTCCCGGGAGGCTGAGACAGTAGGATTGCTCGAGCCCAGGAGTTTGAGGTTGCTGTGAGCTAAGCTGACGCCACGGCACTCGCCCCAGGCAAGAGAGTGAGACTCTGTCTCAAAAAAAAAAAAAAAAAAAAAAAAGATTTTACAGTCACATAGTCTATGATTCAGCAATTATATTTTTAGAAACTTCTCTTAGAGAATATTATATAACTTTTATATAGAATAGACAGCAGTATATTCTCACAGTGGAACATTATGCAACAGTAAAAAATGAAGGAACTGTAGCCAAACACAACAACATAGATGAACCTTAGAAACTTAACATATACTGAACAAATGTCAGCTTCAAAAGAGTATATATAGCGTAATAACATTGTTAAGTCTGAAATGAACAAAATGGAACAATATGTAATATAGAAATTAACGCATGTAGGATAAAACCATAAACATAAAATAATAAATGTAAAATTTAAGATATTGGTGACCACGGGGAAGAGTGGAGAGGCAGAAAGCTGGGACAAAGAAAGAACACATTAATTGATAAAATGTTCTAGTTCTTTGAATAGGTTGTAGGTTCGTGTATGCTTCTTTCACTGTGTTGCTTTATAATTTACACATGGTTACATGAATTATTTTTATGTATCCAATATTATGTACTAAAAAAGAGCCAACACTAATTATTTATTTATCACTTCACCCCTCAGACTTGTTAATTCTCTAGTCAAATTTTTGTCAATCTTTATGTAAAGTGCTGACAGATTTATGCTTTAACTTGATCTTCAAAATATCATTGTTTCCACCTTTAATGACAAATATTGAAATATTTACAGAAGAATTGATGTGATGTCTTATAATTTATATCAAAATAGTCTGGGGGGTGTAGCGGCAAGTGTGGGTATAGCTGAAATTAAGATTGGCCATGACTTAGTACCTACTGAAGCTCATGATGGATATATGAGTGTTAATATAATCTTCTTGCTACTTGTGTATACATTGTAAGTTCCCATATTAGAATGATTTTCTTTTAATCCTGGCAACCACAAAGGAATTATAACAAACCACAGAAAAAATATAGATCAACTGAATCTAAGTAACTCAGAGCTGGGAGCTGTGTGACCATGAGAGGACAGACACAGGCAGGCATCTCAGTAGATCCACATGTACTCAGACAAATCCCCAACTCCGTGGGCACTCAGGCGGATCACTAGATCCATGTGCACTTAGGCAGATCACCAGCTCCACGTGTACTCAGGTAGAACACCAGGCCAGTTGGCAATGATTTCCCTTAAGTGTCATCATGTGTTGCCTGATGCTAAAGAACTGATTTTGTTTGTGTTTTATCTTGAAAGATACTAAAGAAAATCAGAGCAATACTGATTCAGTTTTTCAGTGCTGTTGACAATTAAATAGCAATCTCTCATTAGGAAATGTGGGGAAAACTGTCAATGTCTGCCTTCCTTTCCTAGTCCACATCCAATCCCAACAGGGCAAAGAGACACACACAGAAATCTCATTCAAGGAAGAGCTCAGAAATCTGTGAACCAGTTACACAAAGAAAATATTGTTAGTGCCTTAGTTTACTGCTCTCTCTCTTTCTCCCTCTTTCTATGTTTCTCACACATACATACACACACACATACACATAGACTTTTCAGAGAAATAGAGGGTAGGGTAGACATGTTTTTTTCATTAGTGCTTAATAAATGCCATGTCTGGGGTTTTATTTTTAACATTAGAGGTAATATTATTGCTCCATTTTATAGATCAATAAAATAAATAAAGATCAATAAAGGTTCGAAGAGTTAGGTAACTTGTCTAAGGTCTCACGGTTTGTATGCTACAGAGCTGTAATTTGATACCATGCCAATTACACACCCAAGCTAACCCTATTGCCAATATATCAAAATGAACAGTCTGAATAATGGAAAGAAAAACTTTCCCTTGATTTTAGGACAGCTTTGCAAAAATTGGGAGTAGCTTAAAAGCAAACATAAAGACAATTCCTGGGGTAAGGAGGGTATTTAAAAAGACAACTAAAATGAACTGTATCCCAAGGTGTTTATTACAATTAAATGAAGACTACTGCTGATCTTAGGATTCCTAAGAATCAGATGGATCAGGATACTAAGTGGATTCTTTAAGTGGCAAATCTATGGAGAGCACAAGACAAAGGAGTCCAATTTGAATGAGATGCAAAATTGAACACAAGGCAATAACCCGGATGAAGTTTATTCCTTTTGCCAGAGGAAGTGGAACTTTCTAGGGTGGTAGTATTTCCTATCAGATTTAACAAAGTGAAATTTAAATTCATAACATTAGGGTGCACAAAAATTTCACTTTCTCTAATTTCTGGATTAAGTTTGATTTGCTCCATCCACCGTTGTTTTAGACTTTCATTGTCTGTCAATTATTTTGTTGTCTTTCAGCTAATTACAACTCTAAAAAAATTGTAGAAAACTATTAGCATTGCAAATAATTTTTTCCATAAACGTGCAAATGGATTCTGTGAGGTGGAGAGGCAATTTTTGATTTCCCCACCTCCCGTGAAAAAAGCTTGTTTGGCATCTATTTGCAAGTCCATGTTAGCATTTCTGACTGCTACACAGTATTTTGAATTTTTCTTCACACTGGTTAAAACATTGCCTTGGTTCTCTTATTAATTAATGAGTTTAATATAATCTTTGACAATTGTTGATTTTATATTTGAGAGGGATGATTTATCTTTTTTAAAAAGTACCTTGTCATAGAATCTAGGCACTGTGACTCCATAGCTCACCCCGACAAAGATTCTTTCTTGAGCAAACATTAGTCAGGCTGCACCTTCTCCTAGGCCCATCTGTGTACTTCCCTATAAAATGTATTTTAGCAAAAAGCCCTGCTAGGTCAGTTTAGCAAGAACTACCCCTCTGGATGTCTGATCACCTTGGCCTGTCTTCAGCAAGAAAGAATCCTGTTAGATCAGTTTAACCAGATTCCCTCTTACTGCTGATGTTTTTTAGTAATTTTCCATCCAGTTACTTCCACCCTACTCCTCAGCTATCAATTCCCACTTGCCCATACTGTATTCGAATTGAGCCCAATCTCTGCTCCCCACTGCAAAATCCCATGGCAGCGGTCTCTGTATCTAGCATGATGGTCCTGAATTGCTTCTTCCTTACTGTGCTTCCACAGATGTCGTTGGATAATTTTTTCTTTAGCACTCCTTTAACCACAAAACCATCTAAAACTGTCACTATGGTAATAGCTAAAGTTTATTGTTCATTAGCTGTATGCCAAACACTCTTCTAACCCTTGGAAGGGTTAAGAAAATTGCCCAAGTAACGTTTTACAAAACCACTTCAAGTTCAGGTCTGTTTTACTCTTGTATACCGGCTCTCAACCACTTCTATTTCTCTCCTTAAGTTCTTTCATAGACACAAAAATGTGTTGCTTGTTCAAAACAGGTACAGGGCTCTATAGTTAAGAGTTTGCTAAACGTTTGACCTTATTCAAGTCTTACAACCACTTCATGAGGTAGGTGGAGTGGATGTCATTATTCCCAGCTTTGTGATATGGAACTGACTTCAGAGGGTAAAGGGCTTGGGCAGTATCACACAACTGCTGCGTGGTGGAGTTAGTACTCCACCCACACCTGCTGATTCTGCAGCCTTATATGCTGCTTTGCCCGAGGACGATGTCTATTGGAGACGTGTCTGCTGCAAAGCAAAGGACAGTCGCTGTCATCTTGGAGACAGTTCAGAACTGACCCTGCAGTGCTAAACCAAGATTTAATCACTGCTCTAAGATATTTAGATCTTAGGACTTACTAGGACATATAAATGCAACATATATCCAGGACTTTCTTTATGTATGGAATTCAAAGCAACCTTGTAGAGAACACTAGGAAACACATTAAGCCTTGCAAATAATTTATCAAATGTAAAATTATCTTCCTATAATTATCTTCCTATAATTATCTTTCCCAAGCTAACCCTAAATACTAGGAAGGGCTTAGTTTTTGTGATTTAATCACAATAGTATTTTTTTTCTTCCAACAAATACACCCTACCTCCTCAAGTCATTATGAAACTAACCCTCATGTGAGAAAACAATATCTTATTTTCTGCTCCTTCCACCTGGAAGAATTTAATTACCCAAATTCACCATCCATGTAGTTTACTTTTTAAATTTTCACTTTCATTCTTGTAATATTTGTCCAAATATTTTTTACCAGAGAGCTGCCTGAGACTCCATGCGTTGGGGAGTGAAACTGCAGAAATTCCAGCTGTATTGTCTAAACTCAGAGCTTGAAATTCAGCTCCAGGGGTGTGGGTGGGGTAGGGCAAGCATTGTTTTCCCAAAAACTGCTGGTTTGTACTGCCCTGCTCTGTGTGACTTTCCCGTGGGTGTGTCCTTGGGTGAGGACCTGTCCTTTCGTCCTCTTTTTTTAAGAATATGCCTTTTTGGAGGGCAGAGCATTTATCTTCCTTTCCTCCTTCTGACTTATTTTTTTAACTTTTCCATTTAGAACTTTGATGACATCCACCCCTCCTCCCACATACACAACCCCCTTTAAAGATGGCACAGTTAGATAATAGAGCTGCCTCCTGAACCAGGTCCAGGACAAGCACAAACTCAAAACAAGGGCCTTTGCGGGTGAAATAATACACCAGTGAAACCCAGAGTCGGAGTTTCACTTGCTCTTAGTTACCCAGAAAAATTCCTGTAAGGAAACAAAATAAATGAAACACTATGGGGCCTTCCTTCCTTTCAAACTGGTCCAAGGCCATGGTGCCAGGTGACTCTTTGTTTGAAAAGTTTCTAACTGGCTCTATTTCTAGTATTTTCCTTAGCTGAAAGATAAGATCCAATGGAAATAAGAATATTGAAATAAAATTTAATTAAAGCATAACTCATGTTCTCCCTTCATTATGCTTAACCAGAGACACACACTCCTGAATGACTTGGCCACAACCACTGTTCCTGTGAATTGGCATCAAGTAAAATGGAAAGGAATCTTGGAGTAGTGGCAGGACTGGTTCGATAAGACCTAAATTTTACCCAGTTTGGTAAAAGTAATCTTTAGAATTGAAAGGATAGTGGCAAAGAGTATATACATATACATATATATATGTGTGTGTGTGTGTGTGTGTTTTAGGCTCCTCAGAGTATATTCTCTACAACAGCTATGAGGGTATTACTACAGCTTAGTGGATAGAGACAGTGGTTTTGGAATCTGTCAGCTTTAAAAGATAGCACCACTTACTAGCTGTGTGTCCTTGGTGAAAACTTACCTAACACTCAGTTTCTTCATCTGTAAAATGGGGGAAATAATCATAATAACTACTTCACAAGCTTGCTATGGGAATTAAATTTTTTAAATGTTTACATGGAGTTCTTAGTAAAATGCTGAGCACATAGTATATTTTCAGTAGTGCTTGTCAAGAATGTAAGTTCCTTTTGAAATATATGAATGCTTTAATAGACAAAGTCATTCTCCCTATCCCCTTTCATTTCTTTTTTCCAGTGGAATTGTTGGTTTACATTTCTATCATAAGTAAATAGCACAGTTCATTGTTTCAGTGTTGCTGAGGGCTATGGAGATTGTCTAGTGAAGGACTCATTTGGGAACCAAGAAAAAAGTTCTTTGGAAACAACATATAATTGAAATTCAAAACGAACTTCAATTTGAAATCAGACACAAAACATTTTATGAATCCTAAAAAAAAAAAAAAATCCACAAACACTCAATTTATCAGCCTTGTTTGTCACCTAATTTTTAGATCATCCATTAAGTTTATAAAAACAGATTTTCACAACAACAGCTGCTTCTGTATTTATTTGTCCACTTTAAAACAAAGTTCTTTATTAGCAAGATGGAGCTTCTCTGTTTCTTCCTATTGGATCTTTCCCAAGTGAGAAAGAACTTGGTATAGATCTGAGTCACTTATTAAATTCCCGATTCTACTCAAGAAGGAGATTATGAACCAAGACAGACCCATGTCTAAGGTCTTCCTTGGAAGTAGAGAGACCTTGGGCCCATTATTTAACTTCTCTTAACTTGTTTCCCTTCATTTAAGATGGGCTGAAACTAGCACCAACATATGTAAAGCATTTTAAATAGTGCCTGGCATATGGTAAGCACTCTATAAGTATTGACTATCACTATCTTATTCAAGATTGATTTCTTAGAACACAGAGTAAATACCTTGATTTTAGGACCACATGTTTTGATTTGAGATCTGTTTTACTACGTCTGGAAACTTGCAGCAGTAACTATCCTGATTCAGTTCACGGTATGGTTTTTGGTTACTTGTTGACTCAACCCTAACTTGAAGAAGGCTAGGCAATGGAAATTTTGAGTTCTAAAACCGGTCGTACTTACTTAAGCACCCCTGGCTTGGAAACTTATTAGAGTCTCAGAAAGAAAAAGAATTTATTAAATCAATTAGTGTGCACAGATGAAAGGGCACATCACTTGCTAATTACAGGAGAGGCTAGCACTGATGCGGGCATCCCTTTTATTTTCCGTGGCTTGTGGCCCCATTAACAATTAACAGTGACTGATGTCCTAGAAGGAAGTGTTCTGTCTGCACTGCTGGGTTTTCTCAGGAGGGGTTAGAAAGAAGATACTTGACAGAGTTTAATCAGGGAAAAAATTAAAAACTACAAGACACCATTTTATTTGTGGATAAAATATACTTGCAAAAACCTTAAACACAAACATATTCACTGATTATATATATATATAAAATTTACTTTGCCTAATTTTGGAGTGTTAGGAAACATATTAGAAACTGGTTTTTTCCATACTGAAAATGCTTACACACTTGTCTCTTTAGTTAATATTCATAAGTTAAAAGAATCACTTTTTTTAGAGAGAAATCTCTTATAGAAAATAAATTCTAAGTTGAGAAATTAAACTCCATTGAATTTTTTCCCAAAACAAAGAAAAGTTTTCCCTTTCCTTGCTGTCTGTCTGCCTGTCATGATACATGATACGCAGAGTCAGTGTCTATACATTCATGGTCTCTTTGAGAACAAACTAGAATTAGAATTGCACACCAGGGTAACTGTCACAAAAGAAAAAAAAAGAAAGAAAGAAAAGAAAAAAGAAGCAATATTCCTGCAATAAGGTAAGGACACAAAAACAAGCAAGATGAGATTGCTAGACATGAATCCATACTCAGACTTCATGTTTGATTTTGCTCTTGATTGATGGACTCTAGATAGAGACATGTCCAGGTAGAACTAGGATAAAGTTGGTAATGTTCTCTATTTCTGTCACATCCTTTCTTCTGCCAATCAAACCACCTCTTGGAAAAGTCTCTGTGTCACTTATTTACACTCCTCATGTAACTAAATCAATGCATGTCCTCTTTCATAAGTACATATACTTTAGCCTAAATAATGATAGCTAATAGTGATCAAGCTCTGACTCTAAAACAAACACTAAGCTAAGAATTTTACATATATTATCTCATTTAATCCTCACAATCATTCTATGAGGTAGACAAAATTATTACCCTCTTTTGTCAATTGGTAGATTTCAGCTTAAGAATGATAATTAACTTGCCCAAAGTCTCACAGCTAAAAGCGGTCTGACTTCAGAGCCTGAGCTCTGAACTGACTGTATTTATTTGAAATCTAAATGGTCAGAGGGGCAGGCAGCCTGGCAAGGGAGAAAGCGTTCAGCGTGCTTCTCTGCAGGAGAAAATCAATACTTCAGGCGAAGACTTGAATTCTACCTGAAGTGGTAGCCAACTCTTGATAGAGGAATGGTAATTCTATCACGGAATTCGGCTGGCATTTCCAGCTCTACCTCTTACGACCCTTTAAGTTTTTCTGAGAAGAGAAGCGTGGAAGTATACAGCCTGCATGAAAGAAAGAAAAGAAAGAAGGAAGCATCATAGTGTCCAAAATCTCCTTCTCTAATTTGCCGTAGCAAGTTCCCGCCTGTGGCCACTACTTCTTTTTTATCAGATACACTAAAGACACCGAGGTGCCCACAGCATCACGCCAGATTTGAGGAGGATAAGTGTGTCTGCCATATCTCAAACACAGAAAACATGTGGAAAGCCTTTAAGGTGCAAGGCTGCTGTACGGGAAACCTAAAATGTTACTTTACTCAACTTCAGGATTCCTTGAAACTCAAGACCCTTCAGGCTAACAATATAAATAGGTTTCAGAAAGTTAAAAACAAAACAAAAATTCATAGAAGGAAATTGGGATGTTGTGTCGTGCATCTGATTTTTTGAGGTTGAAGATAAAAGAGAAATTCTTTGGGGCTCTTAGCAGAGAATGGTGACTCCTTAGTGGACCAGAAGACAGACCCAGGATAGGAATCCTTATGCAATTCCGTTTCCTCCCAGAGGGAAATAGGGAACAAGAACCAGCCTTCTTCAACACCTAAGACGAAACTCCCTCTGCCTCACTGCTTGGTGCCTGTTCGCAAAACCCATCACATGAAATCAATAATCACAGCACTCCTGGGGTACCTGCTGTACACTCAACCAATCTTCAAAGTGGGCTGCCACTCAGGAGAGCATGGAGGAGAGATCAGATCATGCTGCATTTTGAAACGATACAGGGTGATCAAATAAAGGTGCCATTTTGGCTGTCAGCTCTCCAAGTCCCACAGAGCCACCAGGGTCACTGAGGCCCTGCACCTGCCACACATTTCAGGCAGGAGCTCAGGGCCACTTCCCAGGCTTGGGTAGCCATGGCCAACCAGTGTTTGGACAAACGAATGTCTTCAGGGAAAACAACTCCATATGGCTTCTACCAACTGAAAGGACAAGTTCCAATCTACTCTTCTAAATCCTACCACCCTTCACCTTAATGGCACCAGCGTTGCAGAGTGGATTCCACTAATCCTTAGACATTGCTGGCTACTCTGGAAAGGGGCCTTCACAATTTGGAATCCTGTTATCATGTGGAAAGAGTCCCATAAGGGACATAGGCATTCTTCAGCTCTCAAGAATCACTTTTACATCTGGCACAGGAAAGGCAAATTCTGATGACTCTTCCCTGTGGCTGTATCTCCATCTACAGTTTAAAGATAATGACTCACTGCCTCCCTCTGATGGGGAATAAAGATTTTTCTGTTGCTTTTGATTGCTTGTTTGTTTAAACAGAAAGAAAAAAAACAGCGATCCCTGAGTTTTATATGTGTTTCCATCTCTTCGGGCTGAGTACTATTATTTGGTACAGTATAATTTTTATTAAAATCAAGATATTTGGGCAATTTAGAAGCAGCGTTATATTTCAGATTCAGAAGAAGAAAATGGGCTTCTTTGGTGGCCATTTCTGCCACTGCAGCAGGAAACTGAGTGATATAGATAGATAATCTACCCTGTACAAGGCACTATGACAACTGATAAGGGAAAAAATTGACAAGAGCCCAAAAATACAAAAAAAAAGTAAAGCAATGAGATTAAAAACCACAATGGATAAATGAATAAAATTTAAAATGAACAAACTATCCTCCCTGTCCTTTAGGCCACAGACCACCAGAATAGACCTACACGTACATGTATAAGCATAATTCACAGATAAGTTCCGTGGCACATCCAACGGGCTGTGGCGGCACCAAGGGATAAGGCAGGGGTTCGAGGCAGGTCCAGGGAGCAGCGTTGGTTTGATTGTGGCCTTTAAAGATGCAAAAGATTACGTCAGTCGGGGATGGTAGAGATGCCCAAAATAGTAATGATAAAAGGACATTTGGTTACTTGGGTATCATAGGTTAGTCATTTGGCATAATAAATAACACTTAATAAATGTTTGTTAACCCATAGGCCAGATAGAAGAGAAGGAAGGCGGAAGAGAAGGGGAGGGAGGAAAGATAAAGCAGTCTCATAAAATTGGAGAGCTGCAGTGTGAGATTCAAGGTCAAATTTGAGGATGAGGAGGATGGAAAATTACATTGGAAAATAGTTTCAAATCCTAGGGCAAAATATCACGCCCTACAAACGCACACCTAATGATTATCTGTTGTCCATATCATTGCTATTAAACTATGTTTATGGCTGTTTTGTTTCTAATATTTGTTTTTAAAATAAATATTCCAATTATAAAACATACTGTAAGCCCATTGTTCACACATTAATCCTATAGTGTGTATCTCAACTATCATTGCTACCAATATTAATGTTATAACAAATTTTATCTCCATTGAAACAATTATTGAATGTCGAATATCAAAATCAAAATCGAATACATTGACTTGAGAGGGAGGGCAGACTGTGAACTCATCATCAGACCTTGGACAAGGTGTCCTGGTCTGTAAACACAAGGGGTTGAGCCAGGTGGCTTCAAAGCCCTATTTGGGTCTAACTGGAGTACAAGCTGCACATGCATATAGTCCATGTGAATTACTGACCAGTCACGCCTATATCTCAATATATGACATGGATCATTCTTGATAGAGATTTCTTAGGAATTCTTAGTGACTAATTCCTGGAGTGATTAACTTCTGCCGCTGACAGGGACTTCACCTGCAAAGGTACATCAGGTAAGAACATGGCACAGCCTGGGAGTCTGCTCCCAGCCTTCTGGAAAATTTTCCTGCCTCCTGTAGATACATATCTAGTAGCTCCAAAAAAGCGAACTCAACAGCTCTCTTCTGAACTCTGAAAATCCTCCTTTCACAATAATAGGGAGATGGACTCTTGAAAAACACAGAAACAGTAACACTATTTTCTTCGGAGCAAAGGACTGTGGGACTTGTGGTGTTCCCGGCTGTGTCCATGGTCTGCTCTCCATCTGGACCCAACTGCTGAGGAGTCTTCCTCACTCTCCCCTCCAGATTCATACTCCTCATCCACTGTGTGAAACAGTGGTTTGGGCCTTAACGCCGCCCTCCTGCCTGCTCCCACGTCCTCTTGTTGGCTTGCATTTCTTTGATAACCGAAGTTGAATGTCTTCCCTTCTCTGGGCAGTCTCCTCATCGGGATGACTTCTTGTATCTGTCGTCTTTTCTGAAGTGACGCAACCCGAGAGTGTGTGCTGAACTTGAGGGACAGGACTTCTGGATCACTGCTGTCATCATCTAGGAAAACATCATGACAAGGGCAAAAAACAAGACGTAAGGTCAGAGGTAAGATAATATCCCAATGACAAGAACCCAGAGTGAAGCAAAGCCCTCGCTGTGATGGTCCAGCTCTTATTGGCATGATTTCCCTTTTGAAGGTCACTACCCCAAGTGCTCAGGAGCATAGAAGCTATAAGTGCAATGTTACAAATAAATGGAAATGCGTGGAAAACTGTGTATCAAGCTAGTTTTCCCCAAGTAAGTAAGGTAGTGTCTTTTTACAAAATCAGATCAGTTGGCCATAGACATAGACCACAGGGCACAAATATGCTTTCCTTGTCCAAAGCCAGTGCTAAACTGAAGGTTACATGGTATGGCCATATGTGCATGGGGTTGGCTTGTTTTTAAATCGGTGATTACCAGAAAGCATTACCTCTGAATTTCATTTCTTTGACTTTGAAAAAGCCAATCTTAGAGAAATAGGGTTACAAAAGAGCCACAGCAGAGACCAGGGAGTGACTGGATGCTTTCCTTTCAGGAGGAAGCCAGTGAACAGATGTGGCTGTCACTTGATGGCAAAGATCACGATGGGAACTTCCATTCACTGAGAACTTACTATGTGCCTGTCACTGTGCTAATCATTTTCCATATATCATCCCATTGAATCCTCCTAACAACACCTTGAGATGAGTAAAATTATGGCCCTCACTTCATAAGTAAAGTGGCTGAGGTTTCACAAGGTTAAGTGATGTTCAATATCACACAGCCAGCGGAGAAAGGACTGGAGTTTGAGCAGAGCCTGTCCAGCTGTGAATCCTTCCCCTTTGCATATGCCATGCACAGGTGGCGAGGGCCACGTCATGACAGGAGGAGCCATCAGTGTCTACGCGATGCCTGCTCTCCATTATGTAACCCTAACCCATGCCCAAGGCCTTGTCTTTCCCCTGCTTCAGTGTGCACTCATCTTCAAAGAATATATTTCACATATCTCATTTCCTCAAAGTTTTAACCTTATACATTAATTTTCCCTTTAAATATTCTCCTGAGAATTTAGGAATTTTCAGACATTTATATTTAAATCTGAAAGCCATGTTCTTTTTCTCACTCTCTACTCCCTCCTAAAAAAAACAAAACCAAAAGAGAAAACAAAAACCCCACAGCTAGAACGAATATGCCCAAAGATTTACACATGACAAAATGTGTTCAGAATGTGGGACACCAAGAAATCTTAAAATAACCTGTGCAATAATGTTTTTCCAAAATGTGAGCAAGCGTGACCTGAGAAGCTTGGGGGTTGAAGAAGGAATCAACCACCTTCAGTAGAGAGAACGTTGATGAGTATACATGTCCATTTTTTCCCATGACTTCCCTCCATGCGGGGGCTGGGACCAGAGTTCCTCTTGATCCTTTGGTGCTTGGAGCGCTACCTACGAAAACAATGGCCTGGGGACTTCCGCCCCCAAACCCTGTTCCTTCTCTCGGTGGGACCATTCCTCTGGAGTGTGAGCTCCCCATCAGGGGACACATTCTAGCCACGGTCTCCTGACCACCTTCTGGGGTGCTATAAAGTGGGATCCAAGCACTAGGAAGAGGTTTGGGCACGTGACCTGCATGGTTTTACTCAACTTAAGTGACTAGATCTGCCCAAAATGTGAGGGAGAAGTTGGCCAGAAAGTGGGAAGGTGGAAGGAGGAAGGGTGGGGGCTGGGTTTGTCATTCTTTGCACAACCTTCCTCTACGTAAGCACTCAGGAAGCGCAGTTCCAGGGAGAGCACACAGCAAAATCTGATTATTTGACCTTTTACCTTGTACCTGCCTGACAAGGTTGACTTCCGGACATGGGCACCCTGGGGCAGAAGGAGAAATAGGGAAAGTGCTTCTGCTCGGGGCAGGGCATTGCCAAACACACAGGCGATGATGAACTACCTGACACAACCCACACTGCTTAAAGACCCAGCATGAAACCCTCCCCCAACTCTACCCTCCACATTTTTTTATTGTGGTAAAATATTCACAACATGAAATTTGCCCTTTTAACCATTTTTTTTTAATTCACTATTTATAACCTTACAGTTCAGTGGCATTAAGTGCATTCACGTTGTTGTGCAATCTTCGCCACCATTCAACCCCAGAGCTTTTTCATCTCCCCCAATCCATGCGGATTTTAAGCAGCCTCCGGACATAGAAGGGGTTTGAGGTGAGACCTTTTAATTATAACACCAAGTGACTCCAAAGGCAAAGGAGCCATGGAAGAGCATGTGGAGTCCCCCAGACCAGCGTGGGGTTCCCAGACATTCAGAGCAAGGGAAGTCCTGACCCTGGAGGGCAAGGGGAGAGCTAGGAAGGGACACATCTCTGAGGCTCAGGCTGGTTGGCCAGGGATTGCCGGTGGGACAAGACCCTCTGTGGTCCCCCGTAGAGCCCCTCCAGGTATTGTCTGACCTTGTCCTGCTGCAAAAAGACTTCAGGTTTGAAGAGAAGGTGGGTTCTTACCATCAATTTTGCCTCGGTACATACTGAGGACTCTCTCAGTTTCACCCTGATTGTTATTATAATTCTTTAAAACTTTTTAAGGTAACTGGTAATACAAGTGCCACTTCATTACTTTTCCTTCTCAGACTTCTAATTTATCTATCTTCTTTGCTCACCTAGACGAAATTTAGAACCAGTTGAGCATATTTGAAAGCAAAAAAAATCACTGGGAAACATTTCATTCCAAGTCTATATTAATTCATACAACTGACATTTTAAAGTACTGTCTTCCTTTCCAAGAACACCTGTAGCTATGCATGTTAAGATGTCTTTAATGTCCTTCAAAAATGACTAATATTTCTTGCACATCTACTTGGTCCTGTTCTAACGATCCTGTTCTAACGTCTTGTGCCCTGTTCATGTATGTACCTGTTTGTATGTGACTGGCCTCACTCCAGATAACACAATTGCATGTGGGTGGTACCAACATTATTCCTTTTACAGACAGAAAACAACAGTGTGGAGAAGTAGAATTTTAGTTTTTCTTAGTATAGGTCCTATATATGTTTTCCTGGCATTTTATGGGTTTTAGGGAAAGTTTGAGTGAGGTGCCCTTTCATTGAAATGACAGGATCCTGCAACCTGGGAAATATTGTAAATACATTTCCAAATGATAAACAACCCTCACCTTCTGGAATAAACCCCATTTTGCAAGGTGCATTATTCCTTTAATGTTCTGCTGCATTTCATTTATAATGCTTATTTAAGATTTACACATCAGTGCTCAGGTGAGGCTGCTCCGTGGTCATCTCCTGCTGCCACAGTTGTGCGGTATTGATGTTCATCTCGTAGGAAATAACTGTCACACTTTCTCGTTTTCTAGTCACTCAAACAACAAGAAGTGTGCCAGATTATTCTTACCAGGAAGATTTCTTTAAAAATTAATATATCATACACCCTATGTCTATCTGGTACTCTCTTGTTTTGTTTTTCTGTTTGCTTTTGTTTATGGAATAGCTCACTGACAACATAGAATAATACTAGTTACTAGATTGTGTTCTGGGAATTGATAAATAGATCAACAAATAGAATTGAGCGTCCAAAAATCTCTCCAGGATAAGTGACTTTAGTACAACAAAGGTGGCATTTCATCTTGGAGGACAAGATGGTAGTGGAACAGGAGCATAGCCATTTGCAAACAACCTGAGGGGCATCCCTGTCTTCAGTCTTACACACAGATAAGTCTCGGATGGGTTGCAATTTAAATGGGCAAATTAAACTACTACAATTCTCACTGAAAAAAAATTGGGTGAATCATTTTCAAATTTTTCTGTGGAAGATAGAGAAGATTTAATAACAAATTTCTGAAGGGCAAATATATCTGAACACTAAAAGATAAATGTGAAACTTGAGAAAAAATCACTGGCAACAAGTAGGAGAGAAAATGGATGGATGATATCCTTGTTATAAAAAGTTGTTCAAATTCATTTAAAGAAAATCAACAACCAAATAGAAAAAAATGGGCAAAGGCAGAAACAGAAAATTCCCCAAGAGAAATACAGTTGTTTCCAAAATATGAAACATTTTCAACCTCACTAAACATAAAACGGATTCATATGAAAATAAAACAGGTATATAAATTTTGTACTATCATATCAGAGATTAGTCAAAACTTTGATGACAGTCTGGAAATGGTAAACATTTTGAGGAAAGACCATTCTTACAGACTATCGATGTGAGTGTAAATTTCTGGGATAACTTTTACAGATGGCATTTTGGCAATATAGGTAAAAACTAAAAATGTGTGATTTTTTACCTCAAAATTTCACTTCCAGGAAAATATACTTAGCAAATAATTGGTTATTTGTGCAAAAATCAATCACAAGTGATCCAGGGGTGCTTACTATGTATCATTGCTTATATTTATTAAAAATTAAAAATACCATAAGTATTTATTAATTAGGAATTAGCTAAATAAGCCATGGTACTTCTATGCAACTGACTATTACTCAGTCATTAAAATGAGTATTAGAATCATATCTATTGCCATGGAAATCTGTCTATGACATTGTTGAGTGAACTAAGCAATTTATAAAAATTACAAAATAGTGAATATACTTTGATTTTATGTATAATATGATGCTGTGTTTTTGTGATTTTCTGTGGGGGTGGTATCAGGTATGGGTAGTGTACAGGTTAGGCAGGTGTGAAAAGAATTATAGAAGGATATTTGCCAAAATGGCCTATGGAGATGGAGATTTTATCTGGGTATTGGGGTTTCATGTGCTTTAAACTTTCTGTTTCATGCTTTTCTCTACAGATTGATTTTGATTTTGCATTAAGCATGTTTTTAAATCAGAAAAAAAGTTGCATTTTAAAGAATAGTTACATTTACTCTTTAAAGATTTAATTATAAAATCCTATGGTTTACTTTACTTGAATTTCCAATGTGATTTTAAAACTTAAAAAATTAGGAAAATCAAGAGATGACATGGTATATTTTATATGTTACATGTCACCTTTTGTTAATAGAAAATCATTTTATACACACATTTTAAAAATAGTAAGTTGGCTTTAATTAAAATAAGCAGTTTCAATAATTCCAAGAATCCTACTCAAGAATTAAATATTAAATGGGAAACATTTAATCAATAAGTTTTATGAAATCGTTTTAGTAAAATTTAACCAACTTTTGAGAATTCTGCTCATATTTAAACTGTGGGTGAATACCGCAACTTCAATGAAGTGCCCATTTTATTATATTTCTTCAAGACAGGGGTCAGCAAGTTATGACCCTTGGGCCATATCTGGCCTGCTGCCTCTTTCTGTATGACCTGTGAGCTACAAATGGCTGGTACATTTTTAAATGGCTGAAAAAATTAAAAGAGGATAATATTTCATGACAAGTAAAAATTATATGAAATTTAAGTTTCAATGTCCATAAATAAGTTTCTGAATTTCGTCCATAAAAGAAGTCATTTTCTTCTTTTGCTCGTGATATAAGTAACCTACATTATGTTCTTGATTTTGCCTCTTGGCCCACAAACCCCCAAATATTTGCCAGCTGACTCTTTACAGAACAAGATTCAGAGCAGCCAGCACGTGGTTACCTGTGGATTCAGCAGCCCTCGCGTCTCTTCCTGCAGAGGGAGGATTGCTGTAGGGAAAGGAAAGGTAGCGGATATTTTTGGTGCCAGCCTGTAAGTAGCAAACAGAAAGAAAAAGCAGAATGAGCTACTGCACGTAAGAGCTTCCCATGGCAAATACAATGAAGAACACAGCCCTACACTGCAGCACCTTGTTTGGATAACTGGCTGTCAGTTTCTTCTGCTTCAAGAAAGAAGAACACTTCAGTCTTTCATGTGTATTTCCTTTTCCATCTCATGATAAGATGCCCATTATCAACCTCTCCAAGTTATTCCCACAGCCCCGCTGAGGATGGGGGGAGCTGACATGCCAGTGGGTGAGCAGCAGTCCCTGACCCCGCTAAGGGCAGCACCCCATGGGCAGACGCCTCCATGCCTCGTCCAGAGAAGGGCCCAGAGAAGGAGGTGCCTTGGCATCCTGCATGCTCTTGCTTTTGTACCTCTTCAGCAACAAAGTAAAGGTTTTATTTGTTTAAATATTGCTGGTCATTCACCTGAGGATACCCTGTACTGGGACAGGCTCAGTTCCCAGGTGACACACCTTTGCGCACTGAAGGAATGTCCCATCCACACCCACAGTCCCCAGCATACCGGCTTTCCCCAGGGCAGGCTGTGGCCTTTCCTCATGCTCTCCCGTAAGGTGTTCTGGCGGCGGATCAGAATCTCTTTAGCCTGCTTCTCACTTGTTTGGGGTTTGAGGCTGTATTTGTTGTAGGACAGGGTCTGCAGAGAGAACGGAATGTCAAATTCATGAGGACTTCTCCAGCTGTGGAAACATCATGAACCTGACACTGCTAGAGCAGGCAGGCACCCTGGAGCTCGGCGGAGCGTTTGCAAACCTCAGCCCTGAGAAGAAAATCTGTGACCTGAGGTCACCGCTCTCAGGGCAGAGCTGTGTCTGGAGCCTGTGCCCTCTGCTCTATTATCCTGGCGGCAGTCCCTGCAAGGTACCCACAGACTTGGCCTGCTCCATATAGACACTTTCTTTCCCAGGTCAGGTTTTTTATGCCAGGCCAGTGGTTCCTGGGCATTTGGATTTAATGAGATAGTCCTTCAAATTGAATCAATTTAGCTTTATGACAAATGTCTTCCCTGTCCTTATCCCAGGCCAGTGAAAACTCATCCTGGACCATAGGCCAACATGGGTCAGTCCTCAGATGACAAAGGGCTTAACTAGAATTTCTTCTTCCCCTTGTTGCTCACTCAAGGTTCACCAATGAGTGACCTATTTTCCGGGGTCAGTAGATGACACACTGCACTCTGATAAACCACAAAGTCCTGGTGGGTGATGGGAGAGATGCTGCAGGTGCCCTCCCTCCCTGTTGACGGACGCTCTGATAGGGACGGTAAGCACAACTAAGCTCGACTGCAATAGAGCAAATGTTTTACGTGCCAGGTGCTGTGGCAGGCACAGGATTAAAAAAGGAAAAAATTAGAATTCTGGTCTTCAAAAGGCTTATAGTCTCCTGGGGGAGTCAACCAAATAAGGATATAAGGTTATGTGCTTAGGTGAGTAATGAGATGTTGGGGTCATCAGGAAATTTCAGAAGACAGACAAAGGGCACTTCATCCCGTCTTGGATGGGACAGGCTTATTGCACTGAGCTGAGTCCTGCAAATTGAGTGGGTCTTATCCTGGGAGTAAGTTCCAGGAAAAGGGAACACAGGAGCTAAGACACGAGCTGTTACCCAACTTAGGGCTATAGGAAGGGACACTACAAAAGAGCCAGGAATGTGTGTGTGACCATGGGAAAATCAAGTATGTACTTTATTTAAAGTGTGGGAAGAGGGGAGCCTGGTGGGGCAAGGAGGGCTCAGGGCCAGGCCGTGGGCAACCTGCAGAGAGCAGACTCCATCCTCCAGGCCCTGTATCTCTTAGGCAGGGGTGCACACTGCAAGGGGTGCCACGAGATGACCCACAGGGTGAGTAAAGAAAATACTAATACTTCTGTTTCTATTGATTTTTATCCAAAAAATATAAAAGACATCAAGCTTTGTTAGTACTTAATCTATGGATTTATGATGGGCCCTGACTTGGTCCATACATGGTCAAGGCGGGATTGACAACGGTGTTCTCATTGGTTTCAGTGGCTTTCAGCTTACCTTTAGGTTTTAGTGTGTATGTGTCCAGTTAAGGAGATTTGTGGTTGTCATGCTCTATTAACTATATGAATCCTCACAAAATACATACTTGTCTAAGAGTAGGCCCATAAGGAAGCCATACGTTGAAGGCCGAGGGAACAATGAGGAAGCAGCAAAGCTTTGTCCTTTTTCTAGGAAGAGCTCTTTATCAATCCACTTTTGACAAATTAACTGACCTGACAAGAATTTGGACCCAAAAATTGAATTTTGAAGACAGTTTGAAATATGGATTCTTATCTATCATCATTAATGACAGACCTTAAACTGAGTGCATTTTATGCATTGCCATATTAAAAATGATAATTGACACTATCATGAAAAATTAACAATCAAGAATCAAGAATATGGAGATAAACTTTTATAATTTTTTATCGATGTTAAAGTCATGCCAAACTGAATTCTATGTGTGTGTATGTTTGTGTGTGTACATCTGTATGTGTGTACATACAATGTATTGCTGGTAGGAATTTCCTACACCTAGACTTGGGGGGAGGCTGTACTTTAATGAACACTTAGACAGGTTTCTGACTGGTTTCTGACTGGTTTTCTGTTTCACCTCACATCCCATAACCCACGTGCTTCTCTGTTTTGCCTGCTTGCAGGGAGCATAGAAGCTTCTAGGCAGGTAATATATACGCAAATCCTTTCCCTTTTATCCTTTCATTTCTGCCCTTTTGTGGAAGGGGTGGTTATTGCTTAAAGCTTGTGTTTCCCATTGCACCTTCAGCCCTGTGGGAGCAGGAACTTTGTCGTACTCAGTACAGTGCTCCTGATGAGTGACACAGTCTAGATGTTCATTTGCTATTTGCTGAAAGGAACTGAAATTGAATAAATTTGCTTTCCTCCTTTGAAATTATGTAGAAATTCTGAGAGTGATTTTATCATTTAGGCCACCCCAGGAACTGCTCATAAATCTGTGACCTATCCTGGGAGTCTGAGCCGAGGCCCGTTTCTTTTCTTACAAGTTTAGAAAGAATGTTTCTCAATTTCTATCCCCACTGTATTCCAGGGAGCTTCCTCTGTGGTTGTTCCACTGGGAACCTCCAGAGGTCAGTTCCTCAGCCTCCCCATCCATGAAGATTCTGTCCTGGGTGTGCAGAGGGGCAGGACTTCAAACAGGAGTGGCTGGGGTGCACCCAGAGCCAGCAGACCCAGCAGTTTCAGATCAACTGTGTATTAAGATCTCCAGAGTCAAACCCTGCACTCATTCTGCCCTGCCCTGAGGTGACTCTTGACACCTGAAGTGGCCTCTTCTCTAGACATGGTCAGTGAGAAATGTCCCAACCACCAGGCCTGCACCTGCCACCCGGGCTAGAGTGCCCTGGATGGTGGATACGCACCACCCCTTTTGACATTCCTCAAAAGTGTAAATTGTCCACTAGAAATAGAAGGATGTATAGTTGTCCTGAGTTGCATTTTCCAGATGACTTTTCCTTTAAGAGAGCAAG
The DNA here is from genome assembly GCA_004363605.1 of Indri indri. Classification (NCBI taxonomy): domain Eukaryota; kingdom Metazoa; phylum Chordata; class Mammalia; order Primates; family Indriidae; genus Indri; species Indri indri. The sequence goes on along the minus strand of RJWJ010002850.1, from coordinate 73,587 downwards.
AGGACTGTGGTGGGAACGAAGAGCCTTGTGACTTCTGTAAAGCAGGCTTAGGAAGCAAGGGCAGGGCGGGTAGGACTGGTGAGCTTCACCCCCAAAGTAGCCAAAGTGGAGGCAAAGAGCCACCTCACAGGCTTGCAAGCACCCTCTGTTTGTTAACTATGTTCCCCTCATTTGACTCCCATGGTGCTGAGCAACAAACCCTCTCAACGAAAAGAGGCCCATGTGCTCAAATTTGGGAACAAGGAAGAGAGAGACTGCAGAGCCCAGAAGGGAGAACTCAGGAGGGCAGAATGAGAGGGCCACTTATAAACAAAGAAAAAAGGAGGCTATCTGGAAGCCTGCATCTAAGGAAGAAAGAAAAGGATGAGCAGTTGACCTTATTTTAGACTGGACTGGAGTCCTAGGATATTTGCTCCCTTTCTGGACCTTTCCCTAAACTCAACCTTCATCAACACGGGGAAACAATGGCTGAATACCAGGTACTCTTGGTGCCCTGGGCCTCACTAAGCCAGCCACATTCTTCAAACCAGGAAGTTCTTATCTGTTTATCTCAGGCAGGATGTGATAGTCTTACTGAAACAGTTTCACTTGGAATGATTCAAAAGCCATGGAATTTACTCTAAGCACGCTATGATTGATGCCGACCTATATAGTCCTTCAGCTGGTATACAGCCTTTCAATGACATGCCCCTTAATCACTGACCTTTCTGAAACAGGAAGCCAAAACCATTCACTTTCACCAGATTATATAAGTCTGGAGTCACGGAAAGAGCATTGGGTAGGTGTTCAGAAGACCTGTGTTCTTAACTTGGATTTGTTTTGTGACCTTGAGCAAGTCAGATAACCAACATCGCTAACCTAAGCATCTTCTACTTGAAAATGTGTGAGAGAGAGCACAGAATCCTAACCACTAGACCACCAGGGAGTGTCAAATTTGAAAATGAGGAGCTTCGACTAGGTTTTTTAGTCCCAATAAGACTATGATCTATGACAAAGCCACAAAAACAAAGGCCCTCACAATAAATTCACTTATAATCATACCCGAGAATTAGGATGGACAATTGAATCCTCAGACTTGAAAAAAACTCCTAATTAGATGACACAAGTTTAAATATCATTTGGCTAAGTCAAATCTTCAGAAAGATTTATCAATTGCACCCCAAAATGTTCTTGGTATGTACTTAGGACTAGTCCCCAAGGACCAGTATAGATTCCACACCTATTTCCAAAATTGGGAAATAAGGTGTCTCGGTTTATTCAGGCTTTCAGCATTATAGTCTTAACTTCTAACCTAAACTATCTCAATTTTCTAATCTTTGTTATCGTCAATACAACGGAGACAACTCCACAGTGATGAGCATTCAGATGCCATCTTTGTTCTGTGGGGGAGGAGCTGCCGTGCAGAGCGACCTGCTGCTTCTACAAAGCACCGGCTGCAGGGCTAGGGCAGCCTGCCCCCTAGAGACGGCAACTGGGTTTGCATTCTTTTTATGCCACAGGTGCCAATTTGACATCAGAAACATGACAATTAACTTTCTGTTCTCCAAAATAAACAGAGAGAAAATGTTCAGCAAGAGGATGCTTTGGAGAGGACAATGTAAACCAGAGCAGATTCCCATAGGACTGTTTCCAAGACAGGCAATAGGGACAAACAGATGGCTTATACACACCCTCTGTCGAACTTGGTACAGGTTTCGTGTCAGAATGTCCCTCATGGACTCCACATCTTCAGGGGAAAGCCTTTTGATTCTTTGTATCCTCTGCGCCCTGGAAACATCGTTAAATAAATAAAGCCAAGCGTTATTCTTCCATCTTGGCAAGAGGTGCCACAAAAATTTCAATGGGCCTTGCCCCGTACAAATGAAAACCCTAAATTCCAGGAACCTATTTTTACATCATTTTTCCTATTGTTTTGGTAAGTTGATTTGAAATGTCAGAACATGTGTCTTGACTTCAAGTTTTAAAAATACTGTTCCTTTGCCTATAGCTTCGATGTGGTAATTATTCTAACCCATTTTTTTCAAAAAAATGTTTAAGGTGGTGGCAAAAAAAGTTAATTTTTTCTTCAAATCTGTTAGGAATTGACATGTTTATAAAATAAAATAAAAATCAATTATTAGAAAATAATACCATACAATGCAATCCAAATATTTTACTGTTAAATGCAACAGAAATAAAGTTACTCAGTCAAAGGCTACCTCTTTAATAGTTCTGCACTTATCTGTCTCATTGAGAATGGGTGATAAACAGGTCACGGACAAATACCATCTGCATTCCGCATTTTGAGTAGCACTGATCTAACAGAATATTAAAGTTTCATGAGTACGTTTACCTTGGAATTGTACCTTTAGGGATTTTATCTTTAGTAAGGAATAATCTAAGAAACTAGAATCACATTTTACAAGTGGAATTAGACCATTTACGCCACAATAGTCAGCCTAGCTCTGAGACACTGGACACCATGAACCCTTCTGCCCCTGGAAAGGATAAAAAACTGGGTTATGCATGCCCAGGTTAGCAGTCAATGCACAATTGTCCTCTGGGGATTTCAAAGCTATGACACTGTTATGGGAAGAATTCTCATGTGACAAACGTATTTGATTACAATCTAGTGGCAGTAATTCTTAAAACCTTTTTATTACATGAATAATATGTAGTCCCCGTAGAACATAAAAACAAAAAAAGAGAAAACTAAAATAAATTTAACTCCCCCTTTTAATACAGTCACCTTCCCTAACATCTCGGTATAAACCCTAATGGGGTTTTCTGTTTGCTTGTTTTTTCTAGCTGCAGCTCTTCTGAATGGGTAAGGGCACTGAAGCCTTTGATAGCTGTTTGCATATGTCCTTAAGGTAATTAATCACAGAGATGAGTAATTGTTAGTTTCAATACAGGCCAACTTTTAAGTATTTTTTCTAGATGTTAGGAGCAATATAGAAATAAATAGCAAGGACATTTTGAAAGTAATGCACATTGGTAAAAGATTTTTAAAGAACTTGGTTACTAGATACCACAGTATGCCAGGATTTTATTTGGCAATGCTATCTGTTGACTGACGAATGCCCTTTCTACAAACCTATTGACATTAGAGTTCATATCTTAAAGCTGCAAATGTAACTTCAGTTATTGATATTTAGTTACTACCCTTGGTGATCTAAACATTACTATCAGAGCATTTCAACCTGTTTACACGTCCTTCAAATAAAATTCACTCTCATTTAGATATGTCTGCACACTCCCCTGCAGTCGGAACACATTTTTTGAGTATGGTAGGTATGATGTATTGCTAAGCAGAAACACCGGCTAGTTAAACAGTTCCATTTACTGTGTTCATAATAAAACAACCAAATAGGGAAAACCGTTAATAAAGGAAATGGTGAAGTTAAACTTAATACAGCAATAACTTGGCACTCTTCCCCCTTTTTAATTGACTGCTTTGGGAAAAACCAGACCTTATTAAGGTGCGTCTAGGCTGTGGGCTAGAATGGGAGCTACAGGTGTGCAAGGCATTGCCTGCCACTGAGCCACACACTGAGAGGCCGCAGCTATAAATGACACAGAGGCATGACAAACTCGGGCGAGGCGATATTTGGAGTTTTCTTCGTGCCACTTCATGAGCAAAATATCCCTGAAATGCTCATATCACAAGCACAGGAAAGATACAATCCTTAGAAAACTGAATGGGTAATAACCTCTACATCAACAGAGTCAAAGTATTAACCGAAAGGCTCTTGTCATTGGAACATTCATTCGTTATCCATAAAGGAAATCTCTGATATCTTAAACGAAAGTTCTATTGTTCTTGCTTCAGCCGCACAAATACTAAAATTCGAATGATACAGAGAAGATTAGCTATTTTTTCAAATGAAAAAACGTAAAAACAGTACAAGTTCTGTGGTAATTCATGTCTACAAAAATCACACTGGGAAAATATGAATCTAAATATGTTTGAATAAGAGGTTCATATTTTTCATAACTCTATTTTTTATTGATACATAATAGATGTCAATATTTTGAGGGTATATGTGATAATTTGATACATTAATATAATCAAATCAGAGTAATTTGGATATCCATCACCTTATTTATCTTTTCTTTACACAAGAAACATTCAAATTATTCTTTTCTAGCTATTTTGAAATGTACAATTCATTAATGATAACTATAGTTACCCTACTCTGCTATCGAACACTAGGTCCTATTTATTCTATCTAAGTGTAGATTTGTACGCACTGATCAAACTCTTTTCCTCTCCCCTCTTTTTTTTGATCAGATGCTATTATAAGGTAAAAAGAGGCTTCAATTCTATTATAAAGTCTAGTAAATGTTATATTCATGCTATAGTATGATTTCCCAAAAGACAAAATATTATAGGCTAACTCATTTAGAAGAATTCATTTTCTTTTAATATTAATAGATTAGATCTGAAGTCAGCAGGAAGAGTATGCTGATACGAATGCAAGACTTTCCCACGGTTCACACGGTGCTGTTCTGTGTGTGTGTGGCTGCCTTGCAATCTTTTTACAGAGGTCACCAAGATGACCAACATTTGGAATAAGTGATGAGTGGCTGAGAAGATAGCTCTGCTCCCCACTGTACGATGTTTCACTGGGGAAGTGAAAAATGGCATCAGAATCTGCATCCCAGGGATGGGGCGCAGTGGCTAGTGCCTGTAATCCTAACACTTAGGGAGGCCAAGGCGGGAGGATAGCTTGAGGCCAGGAGTTTGAGACCAGCCTGGGCAACATAGCAGGATTCTGTCTCTATGGAAACATAGAAAAATTAGCCAGGTATGGTGGCATGTGCCTGATAGTCCCAGCTACTCAGGAGGCTGAGGCCGGAGGATTGCTTAAGCCCAGGAGTTTGAGGTTGCAGTGAGCTATGATGATGATGATGTCACTGCACTACAGCCTGGGTGACAGAGCAAAACCCTGTCCCCCCTCCAAAAAAATATGCATATCTGTCTTCTGTGTTTCTGTGTGAGAATGCAGAAATGTTAATTTATGCCTGTCAATGTTTGATCGATTAAAAAATTCTTAAACTAAAATGAAGTTATTCTATGCTTTTGTACAAAATAAATGGCATGCTAAGTTTATTTGGGAGTTTTAAAGTACAATATTTTGAGGTTGTATAGTTTCAGTTTGTTATACCCATAAATTTATAAATATTTTAATATCTCTCTAATATTAATCAAAATATTTTTTAAAGCTTCAACATTTTTAATCAGCTTGCGCTTCTATCCTCTGATAATTTCTAACAGCTTACCACTCATTGGTGAGACACGTTGTTTCATATCTGAAATAATAATCAAAGTGCACATTCTCCCTCTTCCACAGTGTTGTTTTGAACTTCCAATAAGGTAATGTATGCAAAAGCAATGGAATTCCATAGAAACAACATCACTGAATTATGCTATAGACCAGGGGTCCCCAAACTAGGGTGAGTTGTATATTTCATTATATATTACTATGCAATAATAATAGAAATAAAATGCACAATACATGTATTGCACTTGAATCATCCCGAAACCATCCATTCCTCCATCCCCCAACCCCATCCATGGAAAAATTGTCTTCTATGAAAATGGTCCCTGGTGCCAAAAATGTTGGGGACTGCTGCTATAGACAATTCTGGTGGTAGCATTCTCCTGAAGGTCACAGAATTTGGAAATCTAGACCTTTTGTAGAACAATTGCTTAAACTTCTAAAGAAAAAAATATATGTGCATTTTGTTGTTATCTCATACAGAATAATAAAAAGCGAGCTGAGTACACACTTCTTTTTCCTATTATTGTATGAAGGTTTGTTTTTTAAGAAATCAGCTGCTTTGATCTTAGGAGAGGAATTCCTTTTTGCTTGACATCCTCCAGATTTCTGATGAGATCAAATAAATGCAATTTAAATACTAAACTTGTATTAAATATCAGCTTTAAAAAATCTTTTCTCCCACCCTGGTTAACTAACTGGTTTGAGGTATAGGAGGGGAAAAAAAATCTCTCTTACCTAAGAAGGCTCTCTTACTAATCTTGAATCAATGTCTAAAGAAATAATTGACTCAACTGGTGGCCCCTCCAAATAAAGCTGGTTTAAAAATTGCCTTGAGTTCAGGTCAGCAATGGGGCAATTGCTTATGGTGGGGGCAACAAAATACAGAGATTCAAAATATGCTTTACTGCTTGACAGACTGATTCTCATTTAAGATAAGCGCCCCTACATTCCTAGACCAAGTGCTTGCATAACTAGTGAGCAAGGCACTTGAGGAAGTTTCTGATGGTCTAAACTGCCTGAAGCTGTCCAGGCCCCTCCACTGCATTAACTGGAATTCATCCTTCAGTGAGCAGGTCAAATGTGAAGACAGCAGACAAGGTGTACCTCTCCTATACTCGAATAGCTCCCTATTCTTGATGGTCATGTTTGTGTGACCCTTTTTATGAATGTCATGACCCCGCAAGAGTATGGTGTCCATGAAGGTAGGGCCTGTGTCTGCTTCTCAGAGCTTGGCATATATGCACATACTAGATGCCTAATAAACAGGACTGGATCTAAGGTGCAAAATGCCAGGGGGGGCCAAAAAGCTCAGTAACTGAGATAAGTAAGATTTGAATGCGATTTTTTTAGAAAATAAAGGCCGATATAGAAAATCATTGATGAGTAAAAGATCAACATCTTAAATAAAAATAGGCTCAGTATTCCCGATGTCTCCTTTTGCCTGGGGCTCCACTGTGGCTCAGCAGGGCATTGTCAATATATACCTGTTAACATTTTCCTATTTTAGTATCGGAAGCTTCCTTAAAGCCATTTAATGGGCAGCACCAAAACAAACAAACCACAAAAACAATCTCACTGAGAAATAAGACAGAGAGCTTTTTATTTATACTGAGCTATCACCAGGGATGCTAGTTAAGATTTTCCCAGGCCATATAAGAAAGGCAAGGGCGTCTCTGATTCATTAGCAGGTAAGGGAGAAAGGTGTCATCTGAGAAATAACACTCAGGTAATATTGACAATTTTGTTGCTACCTATTCTTAGCTCTTCTCTTAACTTGCTTTTCAAATGTGAGGACATAATTGAAGCTTGTGATCAAGTGTCTTCAGCAGCTGAAGGCAACAGGATGGAGGGAAACTGTGTTCCTTATTCTAAATACATGTTGTGATTAATTTTCCAAATTTATAAATCATTCTTGGAAGAGAATTGGGCATCTTTGGGAGGTGAATTAATTCTTTTGACATTGAAGGAGCTTTTTTTACGTGTTGGAGTTAAAACAGCTATACCACTGTAGGATGACTATAGTTAACAATAATATATTATATAGTTTCAAATATTGAATGTTCCCCACAAAAAGAAATGATAAACGTTTGAGATGATGGATATGATAATTACCCTGATCTAACCACTATATATGTATCGAAACATCATCATGTACCCTGTGAATATGTACAAATATTATTTGCCAATTAAAAAAACTTAAAAAGGAGAAAAAAAGAAAGAAATGAAACAGAAAAAATATATTTGGTCAGCTCTTTGGATAATTGGTTACCAGATGCTCCAACAAACACAACACATTTCGCAGAAAACCATATTGTAATGATAGATTTATATACTGGTTTAAACTCTCCCCAGGCCCCGCCTCCACACCAACTCCCCATGATCCTCTGTTCCTGGGGAAGCCAAGTGACTCCCTGCCCCTATTCCAAGCTGGTCTCACATAGACTTAAGGCAAATCTCACAATCTGACATAGACATTTGCCTTAGATGCAATTACAAACACAGCTTTCTCTTTAAATAGCCCACCAACTAGCACACCTCTTGCTACCATTGCTTATGCCTGAATCCAAATTAGCATCTCAGAAAGCTAACTCATCTCTACTATAAAGGTGGAAGAGAAATAGCTTATGGGAAGAAACACAATGGTAGAAAGGGCAAAATCACATGAACAAGGGTTAAAGGGTAGAGATTTCCAGTCAGGAGGAAAATGAGAAAGTCTTGTAAAATATGCTGTAATTTTATACATTACCTTCCCCCTCCCTCCCAAAGAAAGGTGCCATAAACTCCAAGTAGGCAACTTTTGCTAGAAAGTAATTTTCAGAAATGAGGCGAAACATGTTGAGCCCGGGTCAAGACATAAAATGCCACAATTTAGATTATGTTTTTTTTGTGATTCCTTCCACATATTTCTGCCTCTCCATTCCTGGTATTAGCTTTAAATGGAACAATGAGTTAATGCCCCTTGGAATTTGGACAGCGAACGTCTAGATGGAAGAGCAGATCTGACTTACACATGGGGTACAGAAAAAGCCGTTGAGCTGAGTATCCCAGTCTCCACCATCTCAATAGCCTGCTTCATTTCCAGCTTCTTGTACAAAGAAACAATGCTTGATTTGGGTAGGTTCTTTCGGATTAGGATTTTCCGCAAGTATCTATGATCAAACTTCTTAAACCTAAAAATGAAAACCAACATGCTGGAAATCTTGAATTTCTGTATGTGTTATGTAAGTATGCATTTTTCTTAAACTACTCACTAATTAACTTTACTCTGAAAAAAACATCAGGACAGTGCCTGGAATTCATAGGCACATTAAAAAAAAAATCTGTAGTGTTTATGCATTTTTTTTAAATAAAGAAAAAATGGCCTACTGGCCTGAATACATTGAAAATCAACTAAACAAAAGGAAGGACAAGCTGCAATCAGGGCAAAAAGTGTGCCTAAGTGAGGCGCGGGGGAGGCCCAACCCAGCTCAGCTCCGATTGTAAGAGAAGAAATGAGGGGGCTGAGGCTTTTGAACAAGCGTTCCATTCTAATAGCTCATAACAGCGGCAGCTGCACTTACAGTAATACTGGCCTATTCAGCCAGAACCCAATAAGTTTAAATGGCCCAGTAGTTACAGTAGTTTTGCCCCATTATGCTGCAGATCATTTTGAATCCTGCCAATTAAGGGGGAGAAAGAAAAACCCACATATGTCCCAACAGTCTGAATGATGAAGAGTCTGAATAGGAGAGACACTGATCGCCGCTGACTATTGTAACCAACCTCTGGTCCACCCAGTAGACTGAGCTGCGCGTACGCATGTGGCGCCTTCAGAGTCAGCCATTTGTTTGCAGTTGGAATTTTCAACACTTCCAATCATTTTACATTCAGAGAGTAGTTTGTCTGCCTGCTTTATTTTTTGGAGGGGAACATGACTTCCTGCGCTGCTGGCATGGTGCCTGGTGGTTGGTTTCCCCATCTGTGAGGTAAGGACTCTAAAGCTGCTAAGTCCCCTCCAGGGTTAGTGGGCTGCCTTCCTGGGCTTTGCAGTCTTTCAGCTCGGACCAGACCCGCCCTGCTCTGACTGGGTCGCCCTCAGGTCTCCAGTGGTCTGCCCTTCTATGTAAGAGGCCGGGGTTCCTGTTTATTTCTCAGCCCATCATAATTAGCCCCCAACCTTCACACCTTCTCGGGCTCACCTAGACCTTGTCCTGTGCAGCTCCAAACACTGCCACTGCCCTTACCCTCCTGGATGCTTTGTGTCTCTTAAGGCATGGAGTCACCCCTCTGTACCCTCCACATCCCGACTCACCCCCACTTCCCTGCCAACCTTCCTGACCTCTTCTCCTCAGCCTCCTTCCACCCTCTCTTTTCCTGACCTGACCCCTGACAACGGGAGCATCTGAGTCCTGTCCTCAGTCAGCTCCTTGCTGCTTACTGACAACTTACAACCTCCATCTCCAGCCACACCCTTCCTCCTGCGCTCAAAACTAAATCCAGTGAGAGAATCGGTTCTGACAATGTGAGATGCAGTGGAGAAGAGGGAGTTTCTCGTGTTTAAAGAATCATTATACGGGAAGGAGCCTTAAAGATCTTCCACTGTGACCTCCTCCAGGATGGAGGAGCCTCTTCCCAGGACCCTAAGGAGTCCTCCAATTCCCTTTTCAACCACCTGGAGCTGATCATTCCATGGTTGAGTTGCTCTCACCATTGGGAAACTTGTTCCTGTTTTAAGCTTAAATCTGACTTTCCTAATTTCAACCCACCAGTGGTACTAGTTCTCTCTGAAACAACCTAAACCGTGGCTGCAGCTTCCTCCACCCAACACCTCTACATTTTCCAGGCTGGGCACGCCCAAGATTTCCACCCGTTTCTTGTACGGCATGGCCCGAGTCCCGTATCTTTGCAGTCTCCTTCCTCTGGATTCTCCTCGTGTACGCCCGGCTTCCAGTGGACCCTTTGACAGTTCCCCACACCACAAACATCCTTTGTGAGGGACGGAAACCCTCAGCCTCCTTACTTGTCTCGCACTTGGTAGTGGCCCCAGTGCCCACACACATCTTCAATTCCGGCCTTTAAGTGATCCATCAGCTGCCAAACCAAACACAAGAAAAAGGATGGCTGGTGAAATGCTAATTTTGAAGGACACGCCAGGAAAGCTAACACTCTTTGGAAAACAGAGGCTTTAATTTCCTGGAGCGCATCTTCTTTTCTGTCACTCTGTTCATGTAATAAATATGGCATGCCTTCCATAGTAATTCAACTTAGTTTCATGATTTAAAGATTCTGTAGATAAGTTTCTTGATAACACACACAATTTGCAAAAAGACAGGGCACCTGGCATTTGCTTTGAATAATACTTTTCCAGAATGACCTAGGAAATTTCTCATTACCGAAATCATATGGAGGCAAAGCCTCATAATTAACTGTTACTTTTCATTTCATTGCAAAAGAAAAGAACACACCAGTATCCAGTCAGTTTCTGACAATATAATTCTACAGATATTCTATTACAATAATAACATATAATCACAAAATATCTATATTTCCCATTATTTTATCTGATCATTTGGTCAAAGTATTTACATTTCACCATCCAAGCCAACTATATTGCATTTTTTGTATCCAAAATTATTTATAGAAAGTTAGGAAAAATATAATATTCAAAATAATTATGAATTAGCATCTAAATAATTTGAATTTGAAATTATCAGTGTTTATATTGGCTTCTGAATTTTTTTTTGAAAAATGGATGCAAATACTAAATTAATTCTTAATACTTAATTCACTGTGTTCTATCAATAATTATAAATTTTTGAGAAAAAGAAAAATGAACAAGAAAGAAATGAAATAACCCAGTTCTATGGACTTAGGTATATTGTCTAATTTCTCAAAATAATGAATTGGAGGAGATAAAGATAGAGATAAAAATCTACAATCGGGTTAGGGCATTATGTATTTTACAATAGTCACTCCCTACTCGCATCTGTTAAATATGTTTAAATGGCCTTGAAATTTTTCGTTTTAATTTTCTGGAATTTAAATTACTTAATTTCCTTAGGTGACATTGACCATGAAATTTGGGACAGATTTTGTAAGACTTTATCAGTTTCTCCAGTGTTAGAACTGCTATCTCTCAAGGATAGAATAAACCTAAAAATTTTCAGGTTCAATCATCCCCTCAAAGCTTGAATCTCCTGTATAGCAACTATGCCAAACATTCCCAGTCACTGCTAGGACATACCCACCTCACGTTTGCCAATTGAGAAACAATTATCAGCATGCTCTTTTATTAACTGAACTGAAGTCTCTCTCCCTATATCCTTCATAAATTTGTTCTCATTTCTATTCCTTGGATCCATACAGACTAGCATCCCTTCATTGTGTTGAACTTAAACAAATAGGTAGAAAACATGCTCAACTTCATATTTATCTATCCCAGAGTGGGATGTTTTCACCAAAAATTGCCACCAGACCATGTTCTCTATTAAGAGTTCAGAAAGAGCAGAGAACCCCATATTCCACTGGAACAATGGTTTTAGAAGCAAGTAGGATAACTTTGAATGTTAGTCACTGTGATAGTCTTTTGAGGTATCAACTTAGCTGGGCAAGTCCCCACTTAATCAAACACGATTCTAGATGTTGTAAATGTATTTTGTAGATATGATTAAAACCTATCTATATACATATATATATGCACACACACACACATATATATGTATATATGTGTATTTATATATATATCCTACTTGTTCTGCTTCTCTGTTGAACCCTGATGGAAATACCTCCAGCTTGAACCAAAAAGGAAAGAGGATAAAATGAAAGAAAGCTGTCAGACCCCCACATTTGTACAAACAAGGAACAGGTTGATAAAACAACTCAGCTGCAAACTCATACTACCTTTACAAAAAAGGAAGTATGATTCAAAGTGTGGAGTCCAAACCCACAAAGTGAAACAAAGAATTACAGGGAATTATTCCCAGGCCTTGAAACTAATTAGAATTTGCCCAGGGAAACATTGAAAATTTGCTTGAGATCAATGACTTCTTTTTTCCTTCCATTCCCTCTCCCCCTTTTTGAAAGGGAATATCAATAACTGTTACCCTATGACTGTCCTACCACACATTTTTGGAGCAGATAACTTGTTTCTTGGGCTCCACAACTTCACAGAAGAAGAGGAACTGTGCCTCAGGATAGATCATACCCAGAGCCTCACCCCACCCTGATTTCGATGATTGAGAGATGATGAGATTTTGGACTTTTGAACTGATAAGATTTAGACGCTATTTTGGGTTTTCAATTAATGCTGTGGTGGGTTGAGGTTTTGGGGATGTTGGGATAGAGGGAATGTATTTTGCATGCACAACAGACATGAGTCTTTAAGGGACAGCGAGCAGACTGGCATAGGGAAAACCACAGTCTCCCAAAGATGTCCACCTGTGAATTTGTTAGTTTATATATAAAAGAGAATTAAGGCAGCAGATGGACCTAAGGTTGCTTAATCTGCTGACCTTAAGATAGAAAGAATTTCCTGAATTATCCGTGTGGGCCCAGTGTAATCACAGGATCTCTTAGTGTGGAAGAGGAAGTCAGAAGGGTCATTGTCAGAGTGATGCAGCATGAGAAAGACCCGAGCAGCCACTGCTGGCTGTGAAGATGGAGGAGCCATGGGCAGCCCCTAGATGCTGGGAAGGCAGGAAACAGATTCTCGCCTACAGCCTCCAGAAGTCCAGAAGGCAATGCGGCCCTCCAACCTCTTGATCTTAGTCCAATGAAGCTCATTTCAAACTTCTGACCTCCAGAAATGGAAGATAAATCTGTGTTTTTTTTCAACCACTAAATTTGTGGTAATTTCCTGCAGCAGCCATAGGAAAGTAGTATAGTCACTCTTGGTACAGCTAAGGAGGAAGGAGGCTATGAGTCAGGGGACGTGTACGCACATCTCACCCAAGGTGACAGATGGGAAACGTTAATATATTAGTTATGACAAAGAGATAACTTACTCGAATATGAAGCTCCTCATTGATGGATTCTTTTTTATTAGTCTTTTTAACATCCAGGTACCTGACCAGAGGGCCAATTGTGATCCCCTAGATCAGAAATAACAAAATGAAGTGTGTTGTTGTGGTGAAGACTGTCACTATAGAGAGAAAATCTATTAGCAAAACTATTACAATGTTCAGTTTGTGTGCATTTGTTTTGTTCTAGAGTCTACTTTGTAAGCACTCACGTTTACTTTAGTTAATTTTTTTAAATGAATAAAAATAGTTATTATAATATGTAGTTTAATATAGGAATTTTAATTTCTCATTAGTTCATTAACAGTTAACTTCACTGAAACAAAAACTTGTGCTATCTAGTACTAATTGGAATCTCATTTTCAGAGATGCATAGTAGAGTAGCTATCATTCACCAGTTACCCAGAAATATTTTGATTAATATGCTGTATTGATTAAAAGGCAATGTATTTTAAAAGATAAGTATGACCACAAAGATGACCTAGAAATATCTAAGAATTTTGTTTGGCTATTGAGCACAGATCTGAAAATCAGATACAGTGCCTCTATTTGTATTTTACTAACTTAATACACTGTCTTGTAGGAATCTACTTATTTTAAAAAAGGAAGAAAATCTACTCACCTGAATAAATGTAGTAAAATATATAACTACTAGAGTAGCAGTGACAAACAATTTCTTCCTAGGAAAAAGAGACAGAGGAAGCAAAAATGCAAGTGAAAAAGTCCCAGCTCCTCGAACACCACTGTAGAAAATTATGCACTGGTCCTTGATGGAGAAGGGGAAAGTCCGAAACTGGTTACTGACATAGAAGAGAGCAAACACGCCTAGAAAGGGGAAATGTGTGTTAGAGCAGAGAGTCATGAATGTGCAGAGACACAGTGCTAGTGAACTGAGGTTGTGTGCACGTGCCTTCCAAACAAAACAGCTAATTGCAATATCTAATCACACACACATGATTGTCCATCCCAAATAGAATGTCCTTCATGGCTTTTCACTTTTTGGCTAGTTGTGAGACAGAGTAACAGAGTAGTCACCCCTCCTCCCTTAGATATGGAAGCATAAAACTGAGAGTGGGGACTTTGTAACAGAGGGAATGGCCTGGGAAAAAAATGGCAAAAGATGTTTTCTGTCTTTTTGAAACATCCCCCATTCTTTTAGGGAATGGAGGCCTGCATCCCAGCCTCCAGCCTTGGGGGCAGGCGGTCGGGAAGGGCAGGGGAATGCCTTTTGTTCTTTGTGTTACAGGAGGTCGCTCAGCTGAACTGTGTGGCTCAGTCCCAAGGTCTGGGTGGGCCGCTCAGGTGGGCAGAGGTCACAGGCTTTGTCTTTCAACAGAGTTTCAACAATTGGAATCCTGAAGGACAATAGCCTAGAACTGAGGGTCCTCCCTTTAAAAGCTCTGTATTTCTGCTTATGTACAGGAATTTGGATTTTGAGACCATAGTCTACCATTTTTCCTCCTTTGCCAGCAAAGTAATAAAATTCTCTTTCCTTTTTCTGAAACCATTTGTTCTCATTCTTCTGATGCAGCCTTGAGGACAAGTACTGAGCTTTCGGTAACAGCAGCAGGGCTTCAAGTTGGAATCTTCTCTGGTACTATCCCAGCATGTATATTGCTGTGTCTATGTGTTGTTTGTGTGCTTAAAGTAATAAAAATCTTGATTTTTTTTTGATGTAAGGTATATATTTTCTAACCTGTATTCATAATTTTTGCTCCTCCTTTTAAAACTAGTCAAGGCAAGGATGTTGTTGGGGGGATAAATGCATTCTTATCATCTCACATTCTCATTGGATACCCAATGGAGGCCTGTAATTTAAAAGCGAGAGGAGCTCTCTCAGTGACTGTGGGCTCTACAGGGTGAGCAAATCCTTTATGGTTGGCTCAGTTCGTCTTGAGGTTCAATGCAAACAAGGAAGGAAGTTGGCAAGTGTTGGGTGGGTGGGTGCTTTTTATTGCCAGTGAGCTTCTTGGCAGGGAGATCTTGTTTAAAAAACAGAGGTGTTTTCTACCATACTGATTTTCCATTCCCAAGTAGCCCACATGACTTAGCTGCTACCAATGCAGTGGTTCCTGCTGGGAAATGTCTGTTCACTAAAACTATGACTAATTAAAGAAGAGGTTTCATTTTAGTATAACAAAGCTCTCCATATCCTTATGGACTTCTAATCACATGGACTTCACAGCAAACATTTTTTTATAATAGTGTGAACTAAATTAAAATCTTAAGCCCCCCAGCTGATTGAATGGACCCCCTCTTGGCCAAAGGGACCCCAGAAAAACCCTAAAGCTGACTTGCTGGCCATGAGAAGGGAGGTCATCTCCATATCTCCTTCATTTTAGAGATATTCTTTATAACAATAAGATACTAAATCATTATCAGCCTAAGACTATGCAAGGCAAAGCTTAAACCACACCTGCAGGCCATCGATTTACTCAACAGTTTACTTGAGTTTTGGTGAATGGTTTGTCTCTGATTAACAGACATCCTTATCTTAAGTTAAAACATTCCAAGCTTTTAGACAAAGCTTCATTTCTTTAACAAATTAAAATTTAAAGAATCTTCAAACCACCTATAACCTGTAAGCTCCCCTCCCCCTTTGAGATGTCCTGCCTTTTCAGGCCAAACCAATGTACACCCTGCACATATTGACTTAGGATCTTATATGGAGTTCCTGTCTCCATGAATGTATAAAACCAAACTGTAACCAAGCTACCGTGGGCACATTTTCTCAGGACCTCTTGAGGCCATGTGCTCCAGGCCAGTCACACACATTTGGCTCAGAACAAACCTGTTTAAATTATTTCATAGGTTTGGGTTATTTTCCATTAACAATAAGCACATTAATAGTGCAAAAGATAACAAAATTTAAAATTTGTCATTTTGTTTTGTTTGTCCTATTCTTCCACATACCAGTCAAGTGACCTCAGGCAAGGTTTCTAATCATTTCATGTCCTCAGACCCCTCATCTGCTTAGTGGAGATAACAGTACTATTTATCTCAGAAGGTGAATATAAGGATTTATTATCAATAAATAACATAAAACAGGGCCTTATACATTCTAAACCTCCAAGAGCATGAACAACTATTAGCTACAGTGAGCCAGGGTGGAGTGAGAGAACTGGATTCGGACACCTGCCTCTATCAGTCACTGTGATGTGGCCAAGTCAGTCACTCCCTTGGGGGTTGTTCTATCAGTTCCCTCAACTATAAGGTTATGGAGTTGGGGTAGATGGTCACTAAGAGTCAACAATGTTGAGGTGTCTGCAATATCAATCCTCTTCTAGATGGTTTCTTTTCTTGTTAGTCAGGCTAAAGCTCTGTGATGTTACTTCTCTTGACATTAGCTCTATGCCCCTGTAGGTTCCTGGGATATTAGAACTAAAGGGAACTAAGAAATTTGTCCAAATCCATCATTTTGTGGTTGACGAAGATTCTGGGTAATTAAATATTTGTCCAAGGTCGAATAGCCAATTAGTAATAGTTCCAGGATTTGATTTGCAATTATAAATTTATATCACAGTTTCCTCAATTCTGTTCCTCCCAGGAGCCCAACAAACATATATATTCAGAGTTACTTTTATAAATATTTTAATATTTCTGTATTCTTGTTATTCTTCCCTAGATTCTAAAACTCATACTAAGTTAATTTGGAATTGAAATGTTCCAGATAACTTCTCAGCTATTTCTCCTAATTTCTCTTTGAGTAATTGGCTTGAAAATATTGGTCAAAGTCATTTTTAAAAAGCTTCAAATATTAGTCAAGTCATTTAAAAATAGAATTGCTTTTAATGAAAAGGAAATACATATATTGTAGCTCAGTGCTTAATGTTCTTTTCTATCTCCTAAAACATAAATGTACAAGATAAAGGTGCAGCCACTAGATCTCATTTTAAGATCTCAGATGCCAGTTACATTATATGGTTGCCTTTACTAATTAATACTAAAATAAAGATTCACTTCCTGGTTTTTTGTTTGCTATACATCACAGGCTCATGCACTCAACACTTAAATAAAACCACCTGTACTATTTAGGGGAATGTTTTCTAACAATCCTTGTCTTATACAGAGTATAATTTGTGAGATCTCACTTGCCCTGTAGCAAAAGTATAAATAAATGCCCACAGTTTATAATCTATATCTGTTTAAGGTGCAAGAGGATGCAAGTTGGCAAAGAAGTGAAGATCAAATGATACATTTGCTGAGTTATATTTAAACGTGTAGATGTAAAAGTTCTCTTTTCATTTAAAGAAAAGAAAAGGAAAAACTCCTTACTCCAGCCTTACTTCAGTGCACAACCTTATCAGCCACTAATTACTTTGAGCTGATTGAGGGAGCAAACAGAAACCGTCCCTGGTCACTGAAAGATTCCTAGACTCCCCTAACCAGTAAAACCAGTTGGCATCCACTCACTACTCATGTTTGTACAGAAGGGAATAAGAGAACTAAACATGTAGCAAAAAAGGAGACTCTTTGGAGCCCCGGGTCTCTTACTGATGGCTCTCCAGATCTGACAGAAGGCCAGCGTGAAGCAGACGAAGGCCCAGTTCCACTCGTGGTTCTTCCCAACGGTGGACACGCCCATGAAGATGAAGATCAAGGTCTCGCTGACACTGCTCAGCATCTTCATGAAGTACTTGATGGTCGTGTAGGATTTCTGGGACACGTTTTCTTCCACGTACTTTTTCATTGTCACCGCACAGGCCGTGATTCTACAAAAGGATCAGAGTCTCAGAGAGAATCGACAAGGTTCTGTCCCTCCAAGGAAGTCGGGGATGCCACAGAGATAGGAACCCTGTGTTTATCTAGAAAGAACATCTCCGTTTCCTTTCTCTGCTGGAGATTTTCCACAGATTTTCTTTCTTCCTCTATTCCCTCCCCAAAGGGGACTCCACAAGATAAAGTTGAGTGTGGTGGGAAAGGCAGGTGTGGCATGTCCTTCCCACAATAAAACAGCACACAATCCACATGGGCACACCAGTGGCAGATGCTTCTGTCTTGCCCTTCCTCAACAAGTGCTTGTCAGTCTCAATTCTTGCTGTCTACTTCACTCTGCCTTAAACTAAAATAAATCCACTTCAGTCGCCTAGAGAGAATAATCAGCAAGGCCCTCATTTCCTCCAACCAAATCATATTTCTTACAATGATTTTATAAGGAATTCTTCATTTCAAATGTTTCTGTTCTAGAGCCATTTACAAGTATGGGGAAAACAAAGAACCTTGCCCCTCGTCTTAGCGGTTTGGGTCATTTTTAAGGTGGGAAATGATGGATGCCTAGAGTTTACTGTATTATATTCAATTGAAAAAGGTATTTCTATACAACAAAATTAAATATTTGTGCCCGAATATCTGGACAGGAGGGTAATGTCATAGAGAAAACAACACAACCAGAAATATCAAGCCAAACTTAGAAGCCTCATTCCAAGATAAACATTTGAAGGATACAAGGACCCAAGGACACAAGGGTAAACATTTCAAAAATATTTTCATTAGGACAAGGGGATCTAGATTTCTAGAGTCCTATCCCATCTCCCTAGTCTCATTCCACACTGAAGAGCCACGGAGCTGTGGTGTGGTCTGAGGGGACAAGCAGAAGGCAGAGCCCAGGCATGGTGGTCCATCATGCGTACCTCCCTTCAACTTAAAATTAATTTTTATTTTTTAAATTTTTATTTTTTTTGACCATCAGTCAAACATATACAATTAATTTTTCAATGAAAAACAAACTATTGAGATAAGACTTTAACCCTGAACTTTCCCCAGATCTTCTCTGCACCAGCTTCCCTGAGCTTTCTGATTGACATCATCGCTACCTTCTCCTCAGGCAAATCGCAAGGAGAGAGCGAATGCAAATGTCGGAGAGAATATTTGTTTGGCAAAGAACCTGAGTCAGATTTTCCAAAGGTTTAAGCAATCCTAAATCCCACAATGCCTTTGGAGATCAGCATCAGAAGCCAGGCCTTTTCCAGATGCCTGGTTCACATGCTGTAGCCCTAAACTTCCTTTACGTTACTGAGAGACTTGACCCTTGGACTGTACTCACGCCAGGATGCCGGAGAGGTAGAGTGTCTCAGCCGCTAAGTACGACAAATAGCTGAACATGAAGACGATGAGTGGTTCAATGGCGGAGACATTCTGAGTGAAGCGTGTGATGAACGCAGAGATGAATCCAAACGCGATGCCGAACAGGACTCCCCCGACCCCCACAATGACGAACCGGGCGCATCCAGCCAAGATGTCGACAGCCTCTATGTCTTCAAATGTATGCATCTTTATGAAGGCAATTAATATATTGTATAAGACCTAGATAGAAAGAAAAAGAAAAGAAAACACGCAGGAATGAGGAATTAGAAAGACTTTACACACAGATTCTTAGCTTAGTGGCTAGTTAAGTGATATGCACGATAAATTATACAACAACAGATATTAAGATGGCTACCTAACTTTTAAATGTATTCCAAGTAATTTAGATGTATTCAATTAATAATACTGTATGAGAAATATAACACTCACAGCTTCCACCCACTGAGCACCTGCTATGTGCCAGTGTCTTTGCTGAGCTTTCTGTGTCAGTTAGTTTTTTTTGCCTCTAAGCTGCAAAGGCACCCTTCCATTAGTGCTCTAAAATAAACAATGGGATGCTTTTAAGCATCTGTCCTTTACAGTGAGCACCAGGTTAAGTTCCCTCAGTAAAGGGTGCAGAATGGATAGTACAGGAGGAAGGGATTTCCAGCAATTTCTTTGGGGCCTGCGAGGAGAGTCAGCCCTGTGGGTGTGAGGACTTCCAATGGAGCCAGCCTGAGTCACAGGCCATGAAAACGGTTCCTTCGCAACCTTACAGCTTCGGCCTGGGGACAGCTTGTCTGCATCAAGCCTTCCTGCAGCATGTCTGTGGCCTAGGGCTACACCCAAGCAGGCCTCCCTCTGGGAGCCTTCTCCTGCAACCCCTCCCCAAGCAGCCTGCCCCTCTGAAGGCCCTGTCCTATGTCCACTCTGGAATGTGGGCTCCCACTATAGCCCTGTGCCGGGGATTGCTGCCTGACACCTGGCCCCGCCTGCCTTACAGAGGGCAGGCTATTGTTCACCCAGCAACTCCAGATCAGCTCCAGTCTGGATAAACCAGGCGCCTTCTCTGCTATCCAGTGGCTGATCCCACCTTCTCCAGTGACAGCTGAGTGCCTTTCAAGCTTGTCCCTGCTTGGGTGCCCTCCCTCAGCCCTAGGGTACCGTACAGTTCTGTTATATTTGTAGTTATTCCTTTATTACAGTTAAGTTCTACGCCGAAATTTTTCTGGTTAAGCCACTGTGTGGTTTCTCTTTCCTAATTGAACCCAGCCTGCTACACGCTCCATACACTGTACCTCACCTCACTGAATCCTGCAGACAGCTCTAGCCTGTGTGATACACACTCTTAATTTTCCTACTTATTTCTCTTCTTATTTCAGTATTTATTTTGAAGTTGCAGGAATACATGGATCACTATTTCATGTCACTCCGTAGCCCAGAACTAAGATCTGGCTTCTGAGAAGTGGCAGCAGGCGCATAGTAATGAGACACAGAGAACAGACGAAGGAAGATCTCTGCAGAAATTGAGGACCTGTGAGATATCAGCACCCGATGAGTCCTGCTAAACCACAGCACAGACCTATCAGCCTCTGTTTGCCAATACCAGGGAAAACGAAAAAAAAAAAAAAAAATCAGAGCAGAGGGCAACAGGGAAATCATGGCAGTGGTCATGTTCTGTGCGCAGCAAACACACGGGAAGACCCCCACAGACCCTCCAGAACTGATCGAGCTGTACCCCGTACATCCCCTCGCTTTCGCAGGCTGGTCTTGCCTCCCCTCTGGCCGAGGACACCCCACTCTGCACCTTCCAGGCTCCCCCAGGCCTTCTGCCCCACTCTGATCTCTCTGTTCCCATCTCCCTTATGGAGACACCCTGTGATGTCACCTCTACTCCTCACTGTGTCCTGATGGCCTTTGGGTTCTGGCTCTGGCTCCACCCTTGGGGCCAACCAGGACCACATGCTGCTTAGTGCACACACTGACCCACATGCTATGGTCTGCGACCCGCAGGCAACAGTAGCCATTCCTCCCCCTGACCCAGTCCTGGCCTCTGCTGATTCCCCATGACATCACCTTCATGAGAAAAACTGTTTTTTTCCCCAAAGAGAGGCTGGCAATAAATGATTGATCGTGTACAAAGATTGTTCCTGGGCTGGTTCCTTTTGTTCCTAATCATAAACAGTCAGAGTGCATTGGAAACAAAGGCCCCCTGCATCTCACTTGCCCTCTCTTCAAAGGGTGCCTCACATTTGTTTGAGGGAGGTTGTCCTCTAGTGACACAGCAGAAGCATTTGGTTACGGAGATGGGCATCTTTACACTGGTGTCACCATGTAACTGTTGCATACTTTTTGCTACTCCCCATGCGCAGAATCAAAAATCATGTGTCATGGCTTTGGGTTTCAGAATGTGAATTGTCAGTGAGGGACAGTCATCAAAGGAGCTCAGGCATCATGAGTCCTCACTAGGGTGCTTCCTTGCCAATGCACCTTGTTGATGGGGGAGAGGGGGTGTAGGGAGGGTGCACAGTGGCCCTCTGCTCGCAGGTTCTTGGTCCACAAACACCTCCACCATGCAGCTTTGTCACCTGTGTTACTCTCCTAAGGATGCTGTAGCAAAGTGCCACAAGCTGGGTGGCTTAAATTAACAGAAGTTTATTGTTTCACTGTTCTGGAGAATAGAAGTCTGCAGTGGAGATATCGGCAGGGCTCTGCTCCCTTGGAAGCTGCCAGGGAAGAGCCCTTCCTTGCCTCCTCTGAGCGCCTGGTGGATCTTGGCAGTCCTCGGGGTTCCTTGGCTTGTGGACGCATCACTCCAGTCTCTGTCTCTGTCTTCACATGGCTGCCTTCTCTGCATGTCTCTTCAGTGTCGCTTGGCCTTCTCACAAGGACACCAGTCACTGGATTAGGGCCAGTGTGAGCTCATCTTAACTATGTCTGCAAAGGCACTATTTCCAAATAAGGTTACATCCTGAGGTTCCAAGGGGACACGAATTTTTAAGGGGATGCTAATCTACCCAGCACAGCTTTTATAACCAAAATGTCCATACAATGGAATTAACTCACATTATAGACTAGCAGATTTCAGTTATACATCTCTCAGAGCACAAATAATTTCATTTTGAATTTGACAAGGTCCTCCATAAACTATGGCTTGTCCCCCATCTGGTTCCATCATGTTTCTTAAGAGCCCCCAGGACACATGTTTCGAGGTACGGATTAGTGCCCCCTTTTTAACGTATTAAACATAAGCAGCCAGTAGCCAGTACGCTTGGTGGGACAAGAGAGTGTGCACAGAAGGTTATAGCAGGCGTGCCGCCTTCCCTCAAGGAGATGTTTCCAGTATATTTTCTGGGAGGAGAAGCGGATGAGGAAGGTTAAGAAGTATCAGAAAGCTTGGTGTAAATTGGCCCAACAAGGACACATACACACACGCACGCACACGCACACCATGAACAGTGTGGATTTCTGAAATTGGGAAAGGAATTACTTTAAAACAAGAAAGACTTGTGGAAATTTTAAACTATATTTGCTTAAGAATACACATGCTAAATTGCAGAAGTTTTCAGAGACAAAAGTGCAAAGGAAATACCCACAAATGTCCCACAATACTTCCCAGAGAAAAACATGGTAAATATTAATACTATAAATATGTTTTTGTAATCCTGCCTGCCTATCTGTCTGTCATCTACCTGGCATCTACCATCCATCTGTCCATATGGGACAGTCAGAGACCCTCAGATCCCTAAAAGCAGGGATTCCCATCTGCTGTTCTCAGCTAAGGGCCATGTGCCAGGGCCGCTGAGGTAGGCCACTTCCTGGAGGCCACAGGACTCCTCTGATGGGTGTCCTTAGCCTAAGGGCTCCAAACGGGCTTGATAAACTCTCTGAAAAATGCAGTGAGACAGTGCCGTCCTGTTTTCCTCCTTCCCTCTCTCCTTCGCCTACGGTCACTCTGCGCCGTGGCCTGAGAGCTCTCTGCGCTTCCTGGACTCCCTCCCCGTTTCCCTCCCAGGAATTTTCCCCTAATAAACCTTTTGCACATCCAATGCCCTCTGCGTGTCTGAACCATGGACGACCTGGACAATATCTCTCTGTCTGTGTATCAGTCATATTTTACAAAACTGTTATAAAACCTGGTCTATTTAAGCAAACTGAGGCCATGTTTCAAGAAAACCCTGGCTGAATATTTGAAGAAAATTTGCGACTTATGGTTTCAAAATGAATCCTAAACAATCTTGGTGGTTGTATCTTGACTCAGTGAGCTTGTTTAGTCCAATTTCACTGTCTGCCTGCCTACGGGGCAATCCACATATGGGTCTTAGAAGCCCTGAGAATTGCACGTTTGGAGTTGAGCTCACATTCAAAAGAATGAAGCCAAGATGAGGAGGCAGGAACCGTTCACCAACCCAGAAAAGGCAGGTTTGGATGAGGTTAAGTCAAACATGAGAGTTTATTTGACTCTCAAATCCAGAGGGAACTCAGGGAATATGATTGAGACACAGAGATTTGAATATTGTTGCCACAAACTAAAACTCTTTTACATAGCTGGTCAGATTATAAATTGCTACCCCAGACCATTCCCATGGCCTGGGAAAGTCAACTGGGCAGCCCTGTCCCTGGACACCAGTGTGCCCTGCCAGGAAGATGCCATGGCAGTCTCCAAAGCTAAAGTAGTACATATAATTAAGGAGACTACATTTACAGTCACAGTCCATACGACTACATGAAAAACAGTCCTTACCTTTCAAATTACCAGGCTCTGGGTATCATTACAGTGGCACAAGATTTTCTTTGGATTCATCTCAAATCACAATAATGTGTGTGTATCTTTTATATATTGAAGGAAAAAGCCCAACCAGCGCTAAATCCCAAACATGCCCACTGCCCTATGGAGAACAAGGTTAGATCCTCCCTCTTCACTCATTGTCTCAGGGAATGGTTCTTTTATGTTACCTTTAGGTACATCAACTTTATATACCATGATCTTGCTAAATTAACTTATTATAATAATTCTAGTAGTTGTTTTATGGATTCCTGAGGATTTTCCTCACAAACTATCAGGTCATCCACAAATGGATATATACATTATTTTCTTAGTGATCTTATCTTTATGGTTTTTTCCTCTTGATTAATTAATAGAAGTTTTGAGAGTGGATACCTTTGCCTGATATTTAACCTTTACTATGATGTTAGCCATAGGTTTTTCACAAATATCTCTTACCAGGTTGAAGAAGTTACTTACTCTTCCTGCTTTGCTAGGAGTTTTTATCATAAATCGGTGTTGAATTTTTTCAAGTAGTTTTCTGATTAATACAAGCATGTAGTCTATTTATATGATAAATTACATTTATGGGTTTTTCCTAATATTTAAAATACTTGTATTAATATTTCTGGGATACCTCGTATGGTCATGATTTATTATACTTTTTATGTGTTGCTGAATTTTATTTGCTAATATTTTGTTTAAGAATTTTTTTTGATATATAATCATGATGGATATTGGTCTACAGTTTGCTTTCATTGAATTATCTTTGCCTGGTTTTAGTATCAGCAAAAATTTGGCTTCATAGTATAGCTGGACAATGATCCCTCCTCTTCTATTTTGGAAAGAGTTTATGGATAATAAGTATTATTTCTCCCTTAAGATACAGATAAGCTGCCATATTTTTATATTTGTTATTGTTAATTATCATTATTTATCATCATCTTTATTACTGCTTTCCTTTTAGTTACTTTGGGTTTACTTTCTCTATTTTTTCTAGTTTCTTCAGGTGAAACCTTACATCACTGATTTTAGGTCCTTCAACTCTCTAATATAAGCATTTAAAGCTATAAATTTTCCTCTAAGCACATCTTTAACTGCACCCCACAAATTTTGAATATGCTGTATTTTCATTATCATTTAATTAAAATTATTATCTTTTTTGTACCTTTTTTTTAGAACCATGAAGTATTTAGAAGTGTTTTGTTTAATTTCCAAATATTAAGATTTTCCTAGATATTTTAAAGTAATTTATATTTTATTTAATTCTGTTATAGACACAGAGCATACTCTGTATAATATCAAGGCCTCCAAAGTTATTGAGGCCTCTTTTATGATCAAATACATGGTCATTTTTGCTGAGCATACTAATATTCCTTGAAAAGAATATTTTGTCTGCAGTAGTTGTGCATAGTGTTCTATAAATAGTAATCAGGACAAGGTGGTTGATAAGATTCAGATCCTTCATGTCTTGCCAATATTTTGCTTATTTTTTCTATCATTTTCTAAGTGAAGGGTTTTAGAATGTCCTAATATTATTATGGAACTGTCATTTCCTGCCTTTCAATTAATTAATTTTTACTTCATGTATTTAATTGCATTATTATCAGGTGCAAAAACACTTAATGATCTTTAGACATTCTTGATAAATTGGCTTTTTTATCATTATGATATATCTCTATTTATCTTTGTAATACTTTCTATCTTTATGTTTATTTTAACTGATATTAATGTAGCCACATCAGATTTCTCATGCTTACTGTTTGCCTAGTGTATCTTTTTGCATCCATTTACTTTTACTCTATGTTTTAATAATGAAATTTCATTTCTTTTTTATTTATTTATTTTTATTTCAGAATATTATGAGGGTATAAATGCTTTGGTTACATATATTGCCTTTGCACTGCCCAAGTTGGAGCTACAAGCAGGCCCAACCCCCAGACATCATGCACCATACCCATTAGGTGTGAATTTAACCATCCCCTCCTCCCCCATTCCATCTGCCCAATGCCCTATGAATATTACTTCCATATGTGCACATAAGTGTTGATCAGTTGGTACCAATTTAATGGTGAGTACATGTGGTGCCTGTTTTTCCATTCTTGTGGTACTTCACTTGGAAGAACAGTCTCCAGCTCCATCCACAATAGTACAAGGGGTATTAGTTCATCATTTTTTATGACTGAGTAATACTCCATGGTATCCATGTACCATATTTTATTAATTCACTCATGTATTGATGGACACTTGGGTTGTTTCCACATCTTTGCAATTGTGAATTGTGCTATTATGAACATCCAAGTGCAGATGTCTTTTTTATAGAATGTCTTTATGTCTTTTTTTCCTTTGAGTAAATACCCAGTAGTGAAATTACTGGATCAAATGGTAGTTCTACTTTTAGTTCTTTGAGGTATCTCCATACTACTTTCCGTAGAGGTTGTACTAGTTTGCAGTCCCACCAGCAGTATAAGAGTGTTTCCATCCCTCTGCATCCATGCCAACATTTGTTGTTTGGGGACTTTTTGATAAAAGCCATTCTCACTGGAATTATGTGATATCTCATTGTGGTTTGATTTGCATTTCCTTGATGATTAGAGATGTTGAGCATTTTTTTCATATGTGTGTTGGCCATTAGTTTATCGTCTTTTGAAAAGTTTCTGTTCATGTCCTTTGCCTACTTTTTAATAGGATTGTTTGATGTTTTTCTTGTTGATTTTCCTGAGTTCTATATAGATTTTAGTTATTAGCCCGTTATCATATGTGTAGCATGCAAATATTTTCTCCCATTCTGTAGGTTGTCTATTTGCTCTAATAATAGTTCCCTTGGCTGTGCAGGAGGTTTTTAATTTGATCAGGTCCCATTTATTTATTTTTGTTGTTGGCATGATTGCCTTTGGAGTCTTCTTCATAAATTCTTTCCTTAGGCCAAAGTCTAGAAGAGTTTTTCTACCATTTTCTTGTAGAATTCTTATGGTTCTATGCCTTAGGTTTAAGTCTGTTATCTACCGTAAGTTGATTTTTATGAGAGGTAAGAGGTGTGGATCCTGTTTCCGTTTTCTGCAGGTGGCTGTCCAACTTTCCCAGCATCACGTATTGAATAAGGGTTTTTTGCCTCAGTATATGTTTTTGACTGCTTTGTCAAAGCAGTCAAAAAAGCTATATGAGGATGGTTTTATATCTGGGTTCTCAGTTCTGTTTCATTGGTCTATGTCTCTGTTTTTGTGCCAGAACCATGCTTTTTTTGTTACTTAAGACTTGTAGTATAGCTTGAAGTCCAGTAAATTGATAAATAGAATATATTTGTGTCTTGCTTTATAATCGGTTCTGGTAATTTCTGGCATGTAATCAGAATGTTTAATCTATTAACTTTTAATGCAATTATTGTTGTAGTTTGATTTAGATCTACCATATTATTATTTGTTTTTTTCTTCCCCCCACCATTTACTGTCCCTTCCTGCATTCATTTTCATTTATTGAATACTTTTTAGAATTCTATTTTAATTTTATCTATTGGCCATATCTCTTTGCACTATGTTTAGTGCTGCTCTACAATAACATCCTTAACTTTCTGCAACATATTTTGGATTAACAGTATACCACTTCACATGAAATAAAGAAACCTTATAACCATGTAGGCCCATTAAATATGCTGATGTTAACCATCCTTAAGGACCAAATTGAGAAGGCTCTTTGTCATCATAATGTTAAATCTCATGGATACCTTTGACACTTATAGCTAAGGCCATAATGATAATTTATTGCATTTTTTTGTATCCACCAACCATCCTAGTCATGACGGTCATGGTCCCCATCATGCTCCTGGATCCTTCTAAGGGTAACTTCTATAACACAGCATCTGAGTAAGGGGTAGCCTTGTATGGCTACATTACTTTCAATATGAGATCGCCACTCAAGGGTAAGAGTAGACAGACCCTCAAGAAACCTGTCTATGGTCTGAAGACTACGAAGTAGCCTGAAGAGAAACCCTGTGCCCAGTTATGAGCTATGGGAACTGTCTTTTCAGAGAAACACAAAGAGAATTGACTAAGTGTGGATGAATAGAGAAACACAATGAGAGAGATTAAAGGATCATGAGTGACCATGAAGAACTATGAGTTATGAGGACACAAACACTGTGAATAATAGAAACTAAGGGTAGTTAAAAGATAATTGAGTAAATGATGTGGAAGCTAATTGGGGTGGAAAGAGAAATAAAATAATCTATTTTAAAAAGCAGCAGAGTCTGAGCAAATGACCAAACACATCCGTGATAAGGTGCCAGAATGACAATGTGATAGTTATTGGCACTGCTTAGCCAATACTTCCTTCCCTCCTAGGCGCCTTGTAGGATTGCACTTCTAACCTCTTTGAAGTTGGTTGTCACCATTTGACTGTGCCTGCCCAACTTGAGTTTGAAATAGCTGTGAGCAGGAGTGATATATGTCACTTCTGGGATATGGCATTTGCTGGCTGAGGTGAGAACCTCCAGAAATTTCTCTTCCCTCTGGCAGTGACTGGCAGTGTTCAATACTGCAGCTGCTCCATAAGCCCAGGACCTTGAGTAACCATTACGGAGGGCGTGCCATATTGGCTAGCGAAAGACAAGTAGTGCAAGCAAGAGACAGATCTTGTTGTTTTAGGACACTTAGGTTTGGAGAGATGTTGATTATCACAGCATAACCTAGTTCATCCTGATGGTAAGAAATCCATGAACTCAAGCTTTTGAAATTTCTAAAACCTGCTTGGTTCTAGTTGCAGCCTTTGTAAGGGCTCATAATAAAGCATTTACTATTCCTGGGTTCCTGAGAGGTCAGCCATGGGTTGAGATGTTTTCTCCCCAAATTTATATGTTGAAGTCTTAACTTTCAATACCACAGAATGTGACCATATCAGAGATAGGATCTTTAAAGATGTAACTAAGTTAAAATGAGATCATAACAGTGGGGCCCTTATCCAATATGACCAATGTCCTTATAAGAAGAGGAAGAGACAACAGGGAGGGGCACACAGGAGAAAGGCCATGTGAGGACACAGCAAGATGGTGGCAACCTGCCAGCCAAGGAGAGAGACCTCACCAGAAACCAACCCTGCTGGCACCATGATCTTGAATTTCTAGACTCCAGAACTGTGAGAAAATAAATGTCTATTGTTTAAGCCCTGTTGTCTGTGGTATTTTTTATGGCCGCCCTAGAGGACTAATACAGGATCTATGTCTTCCTTATTGCCTTGCGTACCATTATAATTAATTCTCATTGCTTGAGCTTGCCATAAACTCATTTTCTTACAAACAGGAAGCCTAACTAATTACTGACCCTGCGTGCCTGTGAGAAGCACTGGAAATTCAGAGTCACAGCACAGTACGATAAACATGATCTTTACTGCACACCACATGCTGGAAAGGTACAAAGAATATCATAAAAACCTGTACTCATCAGCCTTAAACAAAAAATTGAATAATGAATCCAGTTAATTTTATAGCTTGTATTAAGGGCCACCAGCATTTAAACTCTGCCATGGGCAGTTTCTTGGCAACCACTTGCTCTGACTCTCTAACTGCTAAAGGAAACCAACTAAGATGACCAGCAACTATCCAGCAAGCTCCGCATAATGTTGTAAAAGACAGAAGGGAGGAAGCTCTTTGACCTCATGTCTAATGAAAAAACAAACAAGCAAACAAACAAAAACCCCAGAAGACCTGCAGCCCTGGATAGGAGAGTTAAACATGGTGTTTAGCAACCCTCCTGGGGCTGAGATCCCTGAACACTCATTGCTTATAACCTCAGAGAATAGCAGTGAAGATGGTGGACTGAATGGTTATCAGAAAAATATAATGAGGAGGAGATAAAATATGAGTGTGAGTCAATAAATCCTGTGACTTAGGGCACAGCAAAGGAATTCCTTAAAGGAATTTCTTTCCAATTTAAAACATTTGACATCCTGAGCTTGAAGAAAGATGGAGCACTGCCATAGTTCCTAGCTGCAATTCCCACCTACTTGCTGAAGACCCCCAAAGATGCATCTTGATTGATCTCTGCCCAGACTCTAGACTTCTATTTCCAAAACAATTGAACAGTTCCTTTAATAGCCTGTCATATCTCAGACTCAGAAGTTCAAAACTAACGTAATAGTAACCGTCCACCCCCAGCAAAACCTGCGCCTCACCCATCATGCCATCCAAGGAGTTGCAGAGCCTGACACCGCTCAATCTATGCAAATCTTTCTCCTCCATCACTCCCCACACCAGCTTGGAGAAAATGTCCTTAGGACTATCTTTCACCATCTGGTGTCTGTGCACCTACCTGATACGAAAGGTAATTTAAAGGCTGTTTAACCTCAAAACTCTTTTAACTATAAAAGCATGTATCAGATGTGACCAGTAGATTTAAGTCCACTGAAGACTAGCTCTGTGATTTGCCTTTTCTGAGAAGGAGGTTGCTCCAGCATAGTGGAAAGAGCAGTGGCTGACACAAAGTGGTTGCTCAGTAATATTTTTTGATAAGTTAACAAATGGATCGATGGATGGATGATAATTATGACTCAGGGGACCTTCTTCTCCACCAAACATGACTGAACTTCATCTTTAAAATAAAGTTGTTGGCTGGGCATGGTGGCTCATGCCTGTAATTCTAGCACTCTGGGAGGCTGAGGCAGGAGAATCGCTTGAGCTCAGGAGTTCAAGAGCAAGACCCTGTCTTTACCAAAAAACAGAAAAAATTAATTAGCCGGGTATGATGGTGAGCACTTGTAGTCCCAGCTACTCAGGAGGCTGAGGCAGGAGGATCACTTGAGCCCAGGAGTTTGAGGTTGCAGTGAGCTACGATGATGCCACTGCACTCTGCCCAGGAGACAGAGCAAGACCCTGTCTCAAAAATAAATAAAATAAAATAAAATGAAAGCGTTGTATTTCATGGTCTCCCAGCTGTCTTCTCTATCACCCAGTAACAATGGAGGCTGTTCCTGGGTGGCGAGGAGGAAAACATGGATTACCACTGCCTGGAGGCAGCCTCAGCAGCTCTCTCCCCAACCCATTGCCTGGGTCTCATGGTCCTGAGCAGGCCCGCATGGCAGGTTTTGCTGGATGTTATTCATTTACGCAACCATTGAGGCAACTGTAACTATTTGTCAACCAGCACCTTTGAAAGAGCCGACTCATGGGGCTTTTCACATGACACTGAGCATGATTTGTCATATGGCAGTCCAGCGTACCCAACAGACCCTGGAGCATGCACAGGTGGTGTTCGTGGTGAGGCATCTGTTGAAACCACAGGACTAGGAAACTCTCTAGGCTGTTTGGAGTTCTAGGCTTTCTTCTCTGGTCAGGGATTTCTATTACCATATTATGTAACCTCCTAGAAAGTCTCTGTGGCTGGAAAGTATTATAATAAAATACAGAAAAATAGGCAGGTCCATGGTGTGGGTTAAGAAGAATAATTTACAAATGACAAGAAATAAGTCACATGTTCATAGCTTGTGGCTTGTCAAAGGCAGGGGACAAAGCCTATTTGCTTTTGCATCCTCAGCACTAGGCGCAGTTGGCATTGGAAGACCT
Source organism: Indri indri (assembly GCA_004363605.1). Lineage (NCBI taxonomy): Eukaryota > Metazoa > Chordata > Mammalia > Primates > Indriidae > Indri > Indri indri. The sequence goes on along the minus strand of RJWJ010002850.1, from coordinate 41,946 downwards.
ACTCCTACCTGCTTTTCTGCACTCATTCTGATTACTCCCTAAAGAGTTAGAGAGAGATTGCTTTTCTCCCTAAGTGTTTCTTTTTCAAATCCATTTTCATAGCTGCTCAACCCTACCTCCTGGCAAAGAAAGGACAGCTAACCAGAGAGGCTTTGTTCTTTTCCTTGCACTTATAAACTGGAGTGAGTTCTAACCACCTCTAAGTGACTCACAGTGTAGGCTGGTTGAAAACCAGTTTGTACAAATAAACTGCAACCATTTTGTTTCCCATTCTGTTTCTTCAGCCCAAAGGAAATGAATCAAACAAGCGTTTATGATGCAAATTTAGAGAGTTGCAATGAAACAGTAGCTGAGTGCTACTCCAGGCCTGTACCTCTGAATGACCAACCTACGCCTAAGGAACAGAACTTCTGGTCTGCTGGTTAAAGGGAGAGTCTGCAGCTTAGATGCCAGGTGTGCAGGAGGTAAAGGTGCCACCCAGTGTGGAAGGTTAGGAGGCAGATTTGGTGAACCCCTGCCCCCTCCAACACACTCCTTCATTTGCTGGGGCCTTCACTGAGCTGCTCCTCCCTTCTCCCCGCTCCTCCTGTCTCCCCACCCTCGTCCAAGCTTCCTCCCAAGCTATAGCGGTTGCCACATCTCTCTCTCTCTCTCTCTCTTTCACACACATTCTCTCTCTCTCTCTGTCTCTCTCTCTCTCTCTCTCTCTCTCCCTCCCTCTCTCTCTCTGTCACACACACACAGACACACATGCAGCCAGCACCATGTCTCACTGCCAGTGGTAGTTGTGTACTGAGAGATGCTCACCAAGCAAACTTCCAAACAGTCTGGCTGAGAGCACATGTGTGAAGGCAAACTCCTGGGTCCTGGGCTAGGTGGGCCCCAGACTCCTGCCCTGCCCCCATGGGGGAGGGGCAGATGCCTCACAAATTGAGGACTTGCCAGGACTTTGCGTGTTGGTGGAGTCCAGTCCCCAAGCACCTGAAGCCAACCAACCAAGAGTGCATTGCCCTGTGTGTCTGTTTAGGCCGAATCTCCATTTCCATGCAGACAGACACCAAGCAGATTGTCTTTCTCGTGTGGATCTGCCTCTGGCAGGTGGAAGGGGTACGGGGACACTTGCACATCAGCCACCATGAGCCAGGCATCTAGGGGTCTGATTTCACACCCTCGTCACAGCCATCCTCTGAGGGTGGATTAATCGTTCCCATTTTCACTCAAGTGGAAACCGAAGGACAACAAGATGGAGTCCCTTGCTCAAGATCACACAGCTTGTAAGCCCACATCCCCCTCCTACTCGGAGCTCCCCACATCCTCGGCCAGAGGAAACTGTCTCCTCAAACTTATTTCCTCTCACCTCTTGTCCTTGGAATCCGAATGTAATGACAGGGGATGAGGAAGTCAAAAGAAGACAAGGAAAAGCTGCCTACTCTCCCCTCAAGATCCTGTTCAAGTCTGTGCACAGCTCTTCTCTAGGAAAACATGAGACCGCAAAGTCCAGACAGACGGACACAACAGTGCGGCCTCACGGAGAGGGTGGACAGAGCCTGTGGCTCAGGAGCTCTTGTGCAGGTGGCTTCCACTGAAGACACCAAACACTCACACGGGCTCACTCTGTGCCAGGTGCTATTTTAAATGCTTTATGTGTGTCAATTCTTTTTAATCTTTGCACAACCCTACCTCCACTTGACAGACAGAAAACTGAGGCCCAGCAGGGTTCAGTGACTTACCTAAAGTCACACAGCTTGCAAGCAGTGAAGGCAGGACCCAAACTGAAGCATATGGCCTCCCATCCATGCTCTTGAGCAGGATGTAATAGGGGCCCCTTTGAGGCAGGAAAATATAAACCAGAAAGAACCAGGAAGGAAAATTTGCCTCCAAATGAACTGGCCAGATGTGCAGTTCACCTTCATGCATGGTGTGTCCAGCACAGTGTGGGCGCAGGACCGGTGCACCACAAGGTGTAGGGAAGGAGGGATGAGACACTGGAGTGCTTCTCTCTCCCACTCCTGCCCCTGGTTTTATCGCACTTCTAGTGTTTGGGCTCAGGAAGCACTGCTGAGGTTTAGTGGGGACAGTTTGTCTGAGGGAAAATAACCTACTTTGCTCACTCTTGGGGGAGATGAAGGAGGCTGTGGTCACTAGAGACCAGCTGGCCCGGGGGCAGGTCGGCACCAGGGCCAACACAGCCCCTGCACAACTCTCCTGGCCCCCATCACTCCCTCCATCATTCATGCATTCACTCTTTCAGTAGCATTCATTCCTGCGTTAGTCATTTGCTCAGTGCCCGCCGCGACACTCAGTGCTAGATATGGGTTCCTAGGGTGTGGATGCCAGGAAGGAACAGCTGGGACAGAAATCAGGAGAGACAACAGGCAGCTGGTCAGCAAAGACAGGCTGACGCGGGGATGGAGATGAGAAGAGAGGAGGGCAAAGGAACCCAAGCAGGAGGGATCGGGGATTCAGGATTGGAGCTAGCAAGGAGAATGCATCATAAATAGACACTGAATGAGAGGTACAAGGTCTCTGCTAGACACTGTCGCTGGTGATCACCCCAGCTGAAGGGAATTGCTGGCTGGGCCCACCAGTGCCAGGATGACTTTCCACTCTGTCTTTTGGATACTGAGCGATAAAACAAATCCGAGTCAATAAATAGATAAGTGACTTCTCTAAGAGCGTGTGTGCCTATAATAAAAATAATAATGAAGGAGCTTAGGCACATGGAGATCTGTAACTCAACTGAGGGGCCCAAAGGACCAAGAAGGGCCAGCGCAGGGATGTGAACCGAGAGGGTCTGCATCCAGGGGGTCTCTGCCCTTAGCTACTACGTACTGTCCCCACCTCCTGACGTCACGAGGCTTGACTGAGGAAAGCTGCATAAGGCACCCATAAAGCTGGCTGGCCCGGAACCAGTGCTCACGAGCGTGTCTCCCCCGGCCCCAGCCCTGTGTCCCTAGAGGACAGAACAGAGATGCAGCAAGATGCCACATGAAGATACCACTAGAGGAAGGAGGGGAAAGGAGGAAAGCACGGAGGGGAGAGAGGGGGAGAGTGTGAAGGGCAGTGCAGAGGCGTGGCTGTAGAGAGCAGAGGTGCCCTGGAGCCAGGCCGCTGGGGTTCCCGTCTCAGCCCCCGCCCACAAGGCCCTTTGACCTCTCAGATGAGGTAGAGGAGGTGGGGAGACGGGATGAGATGAGGGGTGATAGACACCTTGGCGGCCTCACTTTGTTGCTTATTCAGCAAGTTGATCCGTCCGGGAAAACCAGGGAGGGATATGAGCATGAGAACAGTCTTCCCCACACAAATGAAGTAGCGCCAGATTTCAAATCAGCTGCCTGTTGTTCAGAACGAGCCGACCACTGAGCATTGTCCGCAGGCTGCTCTGATGCAAAGTCACTGGCAGCATTCCTGAGCATTGAGTGCTCACTCCAGGCTGGGCCCTCACTATAGCAAGAGCTGAATATAAATGTTCCGGTGACCTTCTGAGCTGAGGAATGTCATCATCCTAATTTTACAGCAGAGGAAGCTTGAGAGGATTGGAATGTTGCCTAGAGCCACACGTTGCAATCAGCTCAGCAGGCAGGTTCTGTTTGGAGCAAGAGCAGGTGTATCCTCACAGGTAACACGTGGGTTCTCTTCTGTCCCTCCCAGCTCTACCAGTTGGAAATTCAAAAGGTAAGAAAAAAGGGAAAGTGATTGAAAGGCTGCACTGAGCACCCTCGTCTGCTCTGTCGTCGGCCCAGCAGTGTACTCTTCTTCAATTTAACTCCCTTTGTCTTATTTTCTTCATTTGTGAAATAAGGGTATTCATTCGTGCCTGTTAGTAACATTAAAGGATTTAGTAAAATACTAATTAATGCAAAAGTGACCCACATGGGACCTGGATATAGTAGCTGCACCTACTGTTCTGCTGTGATTTTGGCCATGAGATTCAACTGAGTTATGCAATCTTAGAAACATCCTTTATTTTTAAAATAAAAATCATATATATTTAAGTTGTACAACATGATAGTTTGATATTCATATAAGGTATGGAGTGAAGTGATTACCAACGTCAACCTAATTAACGCGTCCATCTCCTCACGTTGTTACATTTTTCTATTTGTGTGCGTGTAGGGGGTAAGAACACCTGAAATCTACTCTTTTTGCTAATTCCAGTATACAATATGGTATTGCTATCATTTTAAAGCTATTTGGGTTTTGTCGCTGCTCCCTTTCCCTACTGTTAAGGGTATGTTCTGGTGACAAGAGTCATAACCTAAAATATTCAGCAAGAGGGAGAAATAAGTGGGACAAGGGACCTGTTCAGAATCAGATTCATTAATATCTTGACGGTTCTGGAGCAGCTCCTGCTATTTGGTGGGAAGGCAGCTCTTCGATGGATGGAGATCTGTGGAGTCGTCACACGTAACCCGCAATCACAGGCTGCCTTCTGGATGACTCAGACTTTCTGCTGCAAGGCCACACTTGTGACTTCTGCCCTCGGGACGGCTCCTTCCTCAATGAAAGGGTGAAGTCAAGGCTCTTAGCTCAAAATACAACTGGACGGCAGAAACTACCCGTTGCTTTCAAGCTGCCTTCTAAATCCGGCCTGGGGCTTCTCTGGTTTCACTTAGGGACCCAGCAGTGCCAACACACACTTAACACTCACTGTGCTGTGGGTAACCACAGGGTGACCCGGGAGTGACGTGTGGGCAACCCCACTGGAGCCAACGCAACAGCAGCTCTGCCCAGTGGAGGTCACAGCAGCGCCCTCAGCGGATACTCTGGTCACTTGAAAATTATACTGTTATTCTGAAAAGATCATTCTAAAAAATGTCACCCTAGAAGCAATCAAACTTTGAGGAAGTCAAACAAATTTTGCTAGCAAAGGAACCCCAACCAGAAACGAAGCTGAGATTGGCTCTAGATGTGAAATCTACTGACGACCCAGGGTGAAGTCAGATTCCCGAGCTTGGGGACAGTCTGCAGTGGCAGCAGAGCCCAGTGCATTTATCGGTAATTAATAATGACTTTTTCTTGGCAAGATTTTTTATAGATTATATCATGGAGTTCCTGATGAAGAAACAGCGTGTACTGTGAAAAGTAAAGAGGTGGTATTTAGAAAGTCGTTTCTTAACCCCTCTAATAATTTATGAAGCAGAGGTTGAATAATTGCCTCAGAATGGACTGCCAGGGATGGCCCTGATGCCATCACAGATGGACGCTGTCAAGGGAATTGTCAGTAGTGGGGATAAGAATAAGCAAGTAACCCTAAAAAACTTGGATATGAGTGAAATAAGGTTATCGCTGGGAGGTAAACAAGGAAATGAACACATAGTGGCTCGGAATGGATTCCCAGACAAAAACTCAATTGGAACAAATATACGCCTTGATAAAACTCACTCAACTGTAACAAAACAGGAACCACGAAAGTATCTGAAGAAAGAATCGATGGGGGAGGGGTGATCAGAGGCTAATCTAACCCAGTCCGGGGAGACGTGTACAGTCCTTGTTCTAGGCTCATCATCATTTTAGATCAAGATACATCAGCTACTCTCAACCTTAAGGCAATAAATGAGTATTTCTCAAACTTCGGCAATCATCTGAAGTGTTAAAAATACAGATTCCCAGGCTTCACTCTAAGACAGTCTAAGTCAGTGGGTGTCGGATGGGTTTGGACACCCTGGAGACTCATCAGACCCACCAGTGTGATTATGAGGCACACGGCATGAGGTCCACCCTTTGGGAAGTGAAGTTTCTGAGTCCTATGGCAGTCTGGTGTCCAGGCTCCCCTGGCAGCTCTCTGACAATGTGGCGTTTGTGAAGCTTGCCCAGGACAGAATGTACAGGCCTGATGAGTTCTGTGTCTTGAGCCAACAGTCCAGGATTCTCACTGTGAATAAATAAATTGGCTTCTGGCTTCACGTAGGGGTCTCCTTCGCTTGGTGAATCCACTCAGATAGCTCAGATTATTTTTCAAAAGAAGCTTTTCCTGTCTGTACTATTTTTGCATAAAGTTTTCACAATAAAAATATTGTGTGTCATGTGAATCAAACAGTTAATTTTGAAAGGAGAAAAATAAAAACAGAATATTTACATAATCTTTGGTTAGACACAATCTCTGGAAGTAAAATATGAAACCCAGGAGCAATAAAAGAGTACATTAGTAGGTTTGACTACATAAAAGTTTAAAACTTCTATAGGATAAAAGATATCATAATCTAAAAAAATGTAAGTGACAGAATGGAAAGAATTTTGGTTTTTATGTAACCTTCAAAAGTTTAAAATTAAGATAATTTATTGAGTTCCTACAAATATTTTTTAAATGCAAGTAGCCCCAAAGAAAAATAAGCAAGATGCGATATTTGCATGCAGTAACTGAGACATATTTATACTAAAAAATTACTTGTTGTTTATCTGAAATATGAATTTAACTCACTGTCCTGTATTTTTTTAAGCCTGTCAACCCTGAAAGGATATGAACTTCCCACTTACAGCATGAGAAACAGTAATGATCTAGAATTGTTGAAAAGTTACTGAATATCATCATGCAAATTAAAATAAACATTAGTAATATTTTTGTGTGCATTACTTTGGAAAACATTAAGAAAACTATGTCCCATATTGTCTAGGATATAAGAAAATAAGCACTTAATATGCTGTCTATGAAAGTGTAAGTTGATAAATACATTTCGGAAAATCTTGGCAGCCATGATGTAAGGCCTAAAATTAAGGTTCAGTGTTGTGTGCTGCCTTGACATTGGCAAAACCGGGAAGAGTTCAATTGGCCTAACTGCAAGCTCTCTTCCCCAGAGAGGCCCGTGACAAGGTCCCCAGCCAAACAAACCTCTTTGTCAAGGGGACCAGCCATGGTTCCTGCTTATTTCTGAGTAGCAGGTTTCAGTTCCCTGCCAACCCACAAAATTATTCAAATAAGCCAATCACACCCTCCTGGGAGAACCAGGGAATACCTCACCCTCTTGTTACTACTAAGCCTGCCTCCCGCAGTTCCTAGTTGTTCACACTGTTCCCACGTGCAGCTGCTGTGTGGCCCTGTGTGGCATGTAGTGTCTTCCTCCCCTGGGCCGTGAGTATATGTGACTAATAAACTGCTCCCAATCTCATCTGTTCAGTGTCTGGTGTCATGTGTTTGGCCATCTCCATAACTATGGAGAGAGAATCTCTGATTCAGTAATGGGGTGAATAGAAGGTGATTAAATCTGCAGCATATTTCAAATTTAACCTGGAAGTTAAGCTTCTAAGAAAATATCCTGTAAAAATACTCACAAATGCAAAAAGAGAGGCATGCAGAAATAAGAATATTCAATATTCACTGTAACATTGTTTATAAGAGTGAAAACTCAGAAACAATTTGAATAACCATCCATCAGGAAATTATTAAATAAATTATTGTAAATTTAACCTATGAAATACTACGCAACAGCTGAAAAGACACAGAAAGAATTCCAAGACTTGTTATATCTAAGCAATACATACAATACTTTCACTCTGTGTAAAAGGAGAAAAAAATAGATCTACATCTATGTGTGTATGTAAGTGCATATAATAAAGACCATGGGTGGGGGGAAATGCTAAACTGGTAAGAGTGGTTGCCTCTTGCACAGAGGGGGAAAAGAGAGCAAATAGGAGCTTTTGTGTTTTATACTGTATAGTTTTGTACTGTTTGACTCTTACAATGAAAATCCATTCTAATATTACTTCTATTTATGCTGTGATATAAATTTTAAAATAAGGAAAGTATATAAAAGCACATATGTAGGTCTTACGGACTAACCACTGGTGAAGGTTTGTAGTATTAAGGAACCTAAGCAATGGGACTAACTGCTTCTGAATATTCCAGCACCCCCAGCCTACAGACATCTCCTGGGCCTTCGTGTTACGTGTTGCTCAAACCTCTAAGTCCTTCTCAGTCCCCCCGAGAAGGACGCCTGAGCAAAAATGCCGCACTCACATTTTTCATACAAGTCCTGCAGTTGAGTGACATACAAGCTGACACATTTTTGCACACCTACTGTCATCTCTCCGCTGAACCCTATCTTTTATCTAACTCCGTCTAATGCAGCATGTTTTTTAAAGGATATAAAGGGAATGGGGACTAAGTTTTGAAGAATAAAAAAAAGAAAAATATAAGCTACTACTGTTGCCAGCATGAAAACTCGGAAGAGCCATTAGCAATGATTTCTGCTTGCTAATTGAAAAATTAATTTTAACTCAAGAATTATATGTTCTTTCTGCTTCTTTGGTCTTTAAAGAAACTAGCTGGCTTGTGAAGGGCAAGTGGCATTAGTGAGCCATTATGTAGCAATGCGGATCCTCAGGAAAGTGACCGGAACTTAGGACACGGGGCATGCACTGAAGCCGCTCCCTGTCTCGCTGCGGCCAAGTCACACTGGAGCGGTCCCCACGGCCCCAAGGACAGCCTCTTGTCCCCCAGGCCCACCCGCCCCCTCCTCCCCCGGGGGACGCGTCCTGACATCTCACCACGCTGATGCCGTCATTGAGCAGGGCCTCCCCGAAGATCATCATGTAGAGCTGCTCGTTCACACGCGCCTCCTGGAACACGGCCAGCACGGCCATGGGGTCCACGGACGAGATGAGGCTGCCGAACAGCAGGTTCTGCAGCAGGGTGACGTCGCCGAGCCCGAAGGCCTTGATCTGGCAGATGAGGTAGAGGCAGAGGCCGATGCCGCAGGCGTTGACCAGGGCCCCCAGGCCTGCCCACCATAGGATGGAGCCGAAGTTCTCAAAGAAGGGCCGGGTGGGCATGAAGTAACCGCCCTCCAGCACGATGGGCGGAAGGAGATACAGGAAGTAGATGCTCGAATCCATGACTGGAGGCGATTTGTGGTCGGTGCCGAAGATGATGCCGCCCACCAGCACCCCCACGAGGATGAGGAGGCAGCTTTCTGGCATGAGGCCTGGCAGTCTGTGGTAGACGTGGAAGCCTGGGGAACAGCAGAGAGCCGCAGTTAGGTGCTTGCAAGGCGAAGCGTTCTGGGTGTACTCGAGGTCCTGTGGAGCCGAGCGGGTGGGACCCTGGGCCAGCTGGCTGGCTCCTGAGCCCAGCATCCTGCCCGTAGCAGGAACCGGAAGTGTCTCAGGGGCTGTCCATGGGATCAAGTACTTAATATGCCGGGCTCAGCACAGGTGACAGAATCATTCTCAGCCAGCTGTCCCCAGCCCCGTCCTGCCTGCCTTCCCATCACACAGGGGGCTGAGAGGGCACCCAAGGAAAAAGGAGAACAGAGGGTGCAACTCTGCCCACGCATACCCAGCTGTGAAGCTCATGCAGGGTCCGTCCCAGTCACCAAACCTCAGCTTGTTCCAAACCTACCTTGTGCCATGCCTCACTTCGCCAAACAGATGCATAAAAATTAAAGTCCTTTACTTTGTCTCCCTTATGTAACCAATGGCGCTGCCATCTCTCAGCCACTGATGAGGGACATCAGGCCATATTCTCAGGAACCGCCCGCCGCAGCCCGCGCGCCTTCCCACAGTCAGCTCCGTGTTTCTTCAGTCAGCACGCTCGTTAGCTAGAGGCCATCCCCGCCTCTCCATTCCTTCGGCCACTGCCTTTATGGAGGGTCTCCCCATTTCTCATCCTAATTGCCACATTATCCTTCTGACCTCCAATCTCACCCTAAGTCACACTCCACTGCCAGATGATTTTCTGCGCCACCTCTCTGGCTGTCTCCATCCGGACCTAAGACCCTGAAGGCACACAAAGCATCTCATGGATTGTAAACCAAGGATATCTGCTAAGCAACACTGTGCAAAGATCAACACTCTGTTAAGAACAGCGAAGGGGAAGGCCAAAGAGGTAGGCTGCTGCAAGTCCCAAGACTTGAACAAATAAGATGAAGACAATACAACATATAAGTACATAATGAAGGGAATGTTGAACACACTAACAAACACCGTAGGAGATCAGATCAAAAGAAGAGAGGCAGAAATGGCCCAGCCAGATATTTCTGACATGCACTGAGGAGGTCCACCTGGTTGGAGCAAATTTTGAATTGGGAAAAGTATCGGGAGAAGAGTTGGAAGATGATTTTGAGCCAAATAATAGAGGACCTTGAATTTAAAGCTAAGGAAGGTGGTGGGCTTCCTCCATGGGCCATAAGCAGCCAGTGAATGTCCGCCTGGGACATGTTAGGTTCAGTCATCCGAAGGGGACATGGGCTTCCCCCGCCATGGCTTTGAATTTCTCATTCAATATAAGCAGGCAGGCTAACACACTGGGGTATCATTATGATCATTGGGTATGATCCCCACTCCCACCCCAATCCCACTGGCTTCAAGGTCAGTTTAAGGCCCCCTGCTAGAGTGCTGGCTCTTCATTTTCTACAAATGACTTTTTCCTCCTCCTCCTCCTGTTTCTCCTTTCCCTTCCCCTTCTCCTTCAGTTAGTGCTTATTTTAACCAAACTTAACTTTTCTTAATATGTAAAGGAGGTGAAAGAGCCCATAGTGTGACTTTCTCAGGCCTGTGGCTCCCGAGTTGGGCCCTGCTTCCAGAAATCCAGTTTCCTTAAATGGATCCAACATTCCCCTGCCAAGTTGCACCCTACGCAGTTGCAGCAGGAAGAGGCTACACAAACATAAGTAAGGCTCTGCAACAGGAAACGCTGTGTGCATTTCTCATTTTAAAACTCTTCTCCCTTTCATGATGGACAATAGAGTCAACGACTTTGAGGTTTTATAGTTTCAGTGCTTGGAACTCAAATGGGCAGGAACAGTAAAAGGCTGGCCTGAAAGTCAAACATGACCCCACAGTTCCATTCTTCCCAATGATTCAGGGAGCATTCTTCTATGACAATGCTCCAAGAAGTGAAACTGAAATAAAAGGTAAACCACAAACTCCGAGGTGATTTTGTATTATCTTTGTTCTCTAATATGTTTGTTTTATACATGCACAGTTGGGTGTTTTAAAAAGGATTGGGGGGGTGGTTTTGATGTTTTTCTGTCAGAGTGCCTAGAGGCAGTGGCAGGTTAACCTGTCTTCCCATTAAACTAAGTCCCTTGAGGTCAGGGTCATTTCTGTGTATGGCATGGGTGCTCAGTAAATATGTCTGGATAGAATAAGGAATAAGAGAATGAATCATAGTAATACAATAATATTAATTATATTCTGTTCAGGTTTTATAATATAATCTTAAAAAACCCATAAGAATTCCATAAGTGTTAAAGTTTTACATTATAAATCATCATCATTATTACAATAATTATTATAATATTATTTCATCCTTGGTAAATAAGCCATTATATATCAAACTACCAGCCCAGTACTTGGCACATAGTATATATTCAATAAATATGGCCTTTTTTTCTCCCTCACTCCTCATTTCCATATGGAATATAAAAGTAATCTGAATTCTTGAAGACTAGCAAATATGAAATTATACTTAAATGAGCATGTTCCAACTAAGTTATTTTCTTTTTCTAAAGCATGTTGAATTACATCAACATGAAAACCAAGAACATTTAAACCAACAGTTCTATGAACAATAATGTCCTTACGGTGTTCTTCACTCCTAAACACAATGAGCCAATCCTCTAAAGAACAAGCTATGTTCTACACTAATATGAAATCAAAACTAAGATAAAATGTTCTTTCTGCATTTAGGTGTTTACTGATAGATGGGATGACTAGCTAGCCCATGGCAGATCTGGTTTCCTGACTCTCAGACCTACAGCCATTGCTGTGAAGAGGAAATCGGGTTGTGTGGGGAGTGGTGGGGGCACAGAATCTCTAGAATTGCTTACAAAGGAAAACTCAAGTACCACGTGAAATCACCTTGAATATAATCAGTGTCCATGTGGTTTCAAGACAGTTGTTAGACCCTTTGCTCTGAACAGGGAGTGTTATTTATTTGGAAAGCCATTTTTACTTGAACACAAAAAAATAACGTCAGACCCTTTGTATAACTTAAGCACTTAACAAATTGCACGAGAGTGCTTTGAACCAACAATTCCCATTCAATCTTCACACTTTACTAGCTCAGAATGAATAGCAGTTATAAAGGAGCACCTAATGAATACGTCACTGTCCCCAACACCTCTGGGATGGAGTTAGATGAATAGATGGAGCCCACAGAAGTTGACTGTCAAACCTCAAGGCTCAACCTGTATTTCATACCCATCCTACAGAAAACGTATATATCCTTTACAGATATAAAAATAAACATCAAAATATTTCATAGATTCTATCTCAATAAGGCAATCTACATAATTGAATAACATAATGTTTGTAACTGAGGCAAAGGAGACATTATGCTTAGTAATGGAGATAACTCTATCGATTTTCCACTTTGGAATAAGCTGGTTTTAAAGAGACAGGGGGTGCGGTTAGGGATTAGTCACAGAGTATAAACTATCACTTTGCTTTTCGGCACAAAGAACCCTTGACTGGAATTTAATCCATTAACTTGAATTCACTTCATTTCACAAAGGAAACTGGAAGTGCCCCACTGGCTCCATTTGGCTTAGGTGTAAACAAATATTTTACCAACAGATATCATCTTATACGCCCCCACCTCCCGTCACTGAGTGATATGATCTGCCTGTGATAGTCTTGTTCCTTGCTCTCTGTCAATTTGCAGGGAGCACATGCCACTTTTAAAGAATAAACACTGGGGGCCACTGATGAAGCACACAGTTACACAGCCAAGAAAGAAGGAAGAGTGTTTTACAGAAAAACATAACATGGTTCCTAAAATTTCTAACCTTATCACTCCCAGGTCTACAGGATTTATTCTTTATATTTTTTAAAGCATAGAATTTGAGACTTTTACATGCCAAATGTCACATGGTTGTCACCCTGAAATGAGAAGAAACTAAAAGAGCCCAGGACCCAGAATTGTGCTCTTTCATCTCAAAGCAAAATCCTGAAGCTCTAAATAGCTTTGTATTAATAAACAGAAGTTATGATTTCCCCTTGACTGAAGGGAAGAGAATTTTCACATAGAATATTTTCTGTAATTTTATGTAAAATTTCTGAAAATTCTCTGTCATAGCAGTAACAGTTAAAATCCACTTAGCCCATCAGTGGGCCATAAGGCATTTTCACATTCATTATCTCACGTGAAAAAAAACTCTTCAAACCAGGTATTTGGGGACTTACCTATTTTTGCAAGAGATGCTAGAAGTATCCAGAGGGTGACCTCATAAGGAATTTGCACATAATCATAATCCAGTTCAAAAACAGATATCCTCTCATCTGGCTCTGAGCTGGCAGCAGCAAACCAAGCATTAGGTACATGCTGGGCAGTGGCAGTTGCAGATTCCTTCAAATCAGAAGATGCTTCAGAACATTCCAGGGCTGTGAGCAATAACAACCAATTCCAAGGACTGAAAGTCATAAACATTTGCAAACCCATACCTGTGGGCTTCTCCTACCTAGCCCCGTGTGCTGGCGTGTGCCACGCATCTGCAGTGGGGAGGGTGTCTAAAGAGCGGCTGCATCCACCTGGGTCAAAGGTAATATATGTACAGTCCGTGGGTCATTCCAAGAAGACTCCGGGTCTTTTATTGAGTTCTGCATGCAGATGTTGTCTAATCTTCTTTAAATCGTTTGTTTTCAGGCAACTCCACTTCTGGCTCAATTGCAGTCGTTCAATAGACTTGTTAAAGTCCAGAAAGCTACCTGTAGGACCTCCATCTGATCATGACTTGAGTAATTTATGAAGGGAAAACAATATCTCTTCATGGAAAGCTGTTTCCTCACTTCACTGCATACTGGTTTCCTCTTGTGGGTGGAAATTTAAAAGGACGCTACAGTGCTCATTCTGTGTATCATTGGAGTCCTTCTCTTGAGGAAGGGAATCCTTCCCTCCCTATCATATCCCAGCAAGGAGAGACCTGTCCTGCACCTGTTCCTTCTCTCCTCCCCCGGCTCTCTCACTTGTTTTGAATGACCAACGCTTCAGGTAGCTCTTGAACTACACTTAATTATTTGTTCTGATTTGACTTTTGTAATGAAATGCTTTCTCTGGGTGCTCTCCGGAGGTCGCACTGCTGACACCTAGTGGGCACCTGTCATATAACACCCTCGGCAGGTTCAGCGATGATCTATTAAGGTGAGCATGGAATTTATTATCCACGCCAGGGCACCGTTGAGAAAAAAGAAGAGCTATGAATAATTTGCCAGGTCATAGGTGTAAACCAGAACTGTCCCGGAAACCTGTGTTTTATGGTCTCTATAAATGAGGAAGAAGTAAAAGGAGGCAGTGGCAACATCAACGTTGATAACAAACGTTGAAATTTTTGCACATTACCACACACCGTGAGCAGCAGGAATGAAGGAATGAAGGAATGAAGTCACAGAAGGAATGAAGTTTCACCTCTCCATAAATTCTACACAGTATTTTTTTACAAACAAAAAACCAGAGGACAAGCTTTGAAGTACATCTAAAAGCCCAGTTTTGAAAAATTCCATGGCATATTCAAATTTTCCATTTTAAAGAAATTCGTTATTGTGGTCAATTGGTTCAAAAGCAGCAGTATCACAGAGCATTATGGAAGAAGTCTGAGATGAATTTTTATGAATCTACTTCTGTATCTTCTACTGCTGGCCAGGTGACCTTGGCCAAGTTACTTAACCTTTTAAAGACTCTTTATCTGCAAAGGGTAGGACAGTATCTACCTCACTGAGTGGCTAGGAGCCCTTAATGAGATAAAGCAAGTAAAGAATATGGCACATAGTTGGAATTTAAATGAATAAAATAAATATTAGCTTTTATTATTTTTGATTACATTTCTTATTCTTATAAGATAAAATACAACAACACTGTTGCAATGATGAATAGCACACAGTAGAAAATGAAAATTATTCATAATTCATATACTACCTCAAGACCTCTTCTGCATCAAACTGCAAGATGATTTGTGTTTTTTTCTCAGTTCCTATTAGTGAGTGCAGATGACAAACCCCCCACACACATACACACATATACTCAGCAAAGGTCACTGGAAAATTTAGGAAGAAATGGTTGAGGAGGGCCCACACCTGGATGCAAATTCACAGTTAGACAATAGAATTAAAAGTTCACATGTGGATTTTTTTCTCTTTCCTTCAGTTTGATTCCAAAATAGATAGATCCAGTCACTAACATGACAACACCAGGTTGACTACAATAAGGGCACCATATCAGGTCAATTATTTTTTCTCAGAGAAGAGTACATGAATAGCCTTTCAGAGAAAGCTACTTTATAATATGAAGTTTATTTTTATTTGCATTCTTATTGCACTTTTCTTCCAAAAAGAAATGGGATATGTTCCCATGGTGTTCTGTGGAAAGACCAAAACTAGGAATCAAAAGATGTCTGTTTTTAGGTATGAATTATCTGATTGACATTGGGTAATTCACTTTACCTGTTCAAGCCTCATTTTTCTCATCTATAAAATGAAAATGTTTATACCAGGTGTTCCTTTTCTGCTCTAACATTCCAAATCTTCGTGAATGTATAACTTGTTTAGCCGTATAATCAACTAATGGCTGATAGTACAATCACCCTTAGAGAAGGAATGCCAATCTAGGGAGAGGGTAGGACAACTTGATTTCTGCAGCAGCTCATTAACTCATGGCCCAGGTTAAGGTTTAGCTGCCTGCTGGGCATGGTGGCACATGCCTGTAGTCCCAGCTACTCAGGAGGCTGAGGCGGAAGGATCGCTTGAGCCCAGGAGTTTGAGGCTGCAGTGAGCTACAAACGTGCCACTGCACTCCAACCTGGGAGACAGAGTGAGACCTTGTCGCCAGAAAAGGTTAAAATAACATAAAATAAAAATAATAATAATATTTTTAAAAGATTTAGCTGCCAACCTCATCAACCCTTGGCATCACTTCCATCCATGCAATATTTTCACACAGATGTCTAAACACTCTAAAATGCTGTCTTAATCTAAGTTCCCTAGTAAACTGAGTGTGAGAAAAAGCTTCCATGAGGGGCGCAAACCAAGGACAGCAAAAGTGAGGGGAAAAGGGAAGCAAGGAAGAAGCACTTCCAGACGGACAGCATGAGGAGCTCCACAGATGTCCTAGTGGAATAACCATAGCTGGTGAGAATTATTAAAAATAAAACCATTCAGTCTCTGGAAATTTTCCTGAGGGCATACAGCAATTAAAGCAAATCTAAATATTTGTAAGACCTGAAAGAATCTGTGGCATGACCTGTTTCCTCTCCCCACCCCTCAGCTCAATGTAAGGAAAACTCCACTCTGGGTGGGTGTAACCAAAGGGATGGAGCTTCCTCTAACCCGATTCCAGTTTAGGGCTACAGTTTCTACCCAGAAAAGTCAGGCTGTCAGTATATGTTACCAACACCTGCTCCCCTCAACCCCATCCCCAGCAATGTGCTGCACAAGCTCTACTGCAGACAGTCTGCCTGAGAGATCCCTTTTCCATGCAGCTCCACTCATTGGATTGAAGCTCTACCATAGGGCACAGCAGACCAGGAATACTGGGCCCCAGTATTCTCACTTCAGCTTGTTCATATGACTGAGTTTTCATAGCAGGAGGAAAGAGCCAGGAAGACTAGTGGCTACTGTCCCTGTCCAATACCCCCTCATAAAGCAGGGGTATCACCCCAAGATAATCAGGTTGCTGTCCCTATTCCCATTTCCAGAGTAGTGGAACAGAGTTTCTGCCAGAGAGAAGAGGCAGATTACAAAAGAGAGCACTCTATTAGCTATCTCAAAGTGACTAACTTTATTTGGAACAAAGTAAAGGGAAGTTCAAGGCTAAGGGTACTGCTAAAAACAATGGAGATTTAGGTTGTAAGAAAATAGGATGAGGTAGTAGTTCTATCATAGCAACAAGTGAAAGTGTAGGCCTACTGGAAGTTTAATGGAATGAAGAACCAGGGAAAGTGATAGCTAATGAGAATCCTCTTAAGGTCAGAATAAGTCTCAAAGACTGGCTTCAAAAATTATCCTGCAAAGGGGACTAATTTGATCAGGCTGTGGAGCAATTTATGGCCCAAGGCATTGTTGAAAACAATGGACCATTCAGCTAACAATGACTAGAGACTAACAGCTGAGTGTGATATCAAGAGAAACAACAGATCAGCTGGAAGCTTAGCAGGGAGATCAGTGAAAGAGTCAAAGAGAAGCCTGATAAAGCCACTGTCATCCTGGGGAAGCAAAGAGGGGATTAGGGGGATTATGAGCATACCCAAGCCTGCACAGGCTGAAGAATAATATCAAAAACTACACAAGGAAATAGACTTCACTGAAATAGTCCAGCCAAGTCACCAAACAAATAAACAAACAATCAAACAGCAACAAGCCCTGGGGTTGGGAGGAGAGGAGGAATCAGTATCAAGAATTGCTAGAAGATATCATCTAAAATATCACTTTTTTTAACACAAAAAAATGAGATTATATACTGTCTACAGAAGACACACTTTTAGATTCAAAGGTACAAGTAGGTTGAAAATAAAAGAATGGAAAAAGATATACCATGCAAACATTATGGTAAGAGAGCTGGCATAGCTTTACAAACAACGAACAAAGTAGGCTTTAAAATGACAAGTATTACTAGAGATAAAGAGGGACATTTTAGAAAAATAAAAACATCAATCCATCAAGAAGATATAACAATTATAAATGTATACATACCAAGTGGAATTTATTCTAGGAAGGCAAGGTTGGTTTAACATCTAAAAAGCATTTAATATAATACATGATATCGATAGAAAAAAGGTCAAAATCACATGACCATTTCAATAGGCCAAGAAAAAACATTTGACAAAATCAACACTCTTTTATTTTAAAAGCAATCCACAGACTAGGAATAGGAAGGAACTTCCTCAATATGATACCCACAGCCAACATCATACTTAATGGTGAAAGACTAAACACATTTCCCCTAAGATTAGGAACAACAGAAGAAGGTATACTCTTGATAGTTCTATTCAACATTCTACTGGAGATTTTAGTCAGGGCCATTAGGCAATAAACACAAATATGAAGAACCCAGATTGGAAGAGAAAAAGCAATATTATTTGCAGATGACATGATCTTTTATATAGAAAATCCTAAATAATTGACTAAAATCTGTTAGAGCTAAATAAATGAGTTCAATAACTTGCAGGATCTGAGATCAATATACGAAAACAAATTGTATTTGATGGTAGCAATGAGCAAAACAAAATGAAATTAAGAAAACAATGCCATTTACAATAGCATCAAAAAGTAAAATTCTTAGGAGTAAATTTAACAAAAGGAGTGTCAATCATGTATTCGGAAAAACAAAACATTGTTAAAAGTAGTTCAAGGAGATCTAAAAAAGTTGACAGCTATGCCTGTTTATGGATCAGAAGACTTAATATTGTTACAATGGCAGTAATCTCAAAAATGATTTACAGATTCAACACAATCTCTACCAAAAACCTAGCTGTCTTTTTTTTTTTTTTCTTTTTTAGAAATTGATGACCTGGTCTTGAAATTTCTATAGAATATGTCCAGATGAACCAACACATCTTATAAAAGGAAGAACAAATTTAGAAGACCCACACTTCCCAACTGCAAAACTTACTGCGAAGCTAGAATAATCAAAAACAATGTGATATTGGCATAAGAATAGACATATCAATCACTAGAACAGAATTGAGAATCCAGAAATAAAGCTTTACATTTATGGTCGATTAATTTCTCAGAAGGGTGCCAAGACGATGCAATATGTAAACAATAGCCTTTTGAACAAATGGTACTGGAAAACCTGATGTCCACTGGCAAAAGAATGAAGATTAAATTAATTAAATGAGTTACTATTCATAGAGTGCTTAGAACAGCATCTGGCACATAGGAAGCACTAAGCAATAATTGTTTTTAACAAGGGGAGAGAGGGTGGAATGGGGATGAGGAGAGCCTCCATTCATTCAAAAACATGCAGAATTGGCCTCACATATTCTGGGGAGAACAGGAAGGAAAACATCTCTCAGGAAGAGGATGTGATATTTAAAGAACACATTTTGTATTGTGCAGGTTTCTCTGACTAGTACCAAGAAACGGTAAACATTTAGGAAGGATCAGGGCAATTGATTAGAGGAAGCATTATAGGTGGACCCTCATAGTTTAATTGAAACCAAATTTACCTTGATGCATTTACATGGTAATAAGGTCCAAATGATAAACATCAATTAACTTAATTCCTTGGAAAAGATTCATTTATAGAGGCACAAGGGCCTCATAGGATACTGGACACTTACCCATCTATACCTGAGCATAGAAAAAGAGATTTGAAAGGCGAAGAAAAACAAATTTTTCATTTGTAAAGCAGAGAATGGAAGGAATTTTTCCGGCACTTAGGTCAGCAGCAAGGTGTTGAATTCCCTGGAGGTTTCAATCTAATTATTCAGATAACAGTATTGGCACTAGAAACCTCCCCTTCCCTGACCTGCCTTCCTGACCCTATTGGGTGCTGGTCACAAGAATCCTTGTGGTCTTTGTCATCTGCTCTTGGAAATCTGCTCACACATAGAGCTCAGTGGTGGGGAAGGAACGGCCTGACTTCCTTTCCTCAGTGGATGCCTTATAATTTAGGTCACCATATCCTGTCTACCCTTGTGGGACTAATTGAGGGTGGAACACCCTGCAGGGGAATCTCCATCCTCCAGGCCTTCAGCTATGCACAGCTGAAAGAAGATTTCGGGGGCGGGGGGCAGTTCTTCCCTTTTTACCCTCCATTTTCCAGAGAAGATTTTTATTTCAGAGAAGCTCCGAAAGAAACGAGCAAAACAGACACCATATTCTGTGCCTACACATGATGAATTAGAAAGTCATCTCTCTCCAAGAACAATTTTCAACAGAATGATCCACATGCCTTTTCTTTCTTCTCATACTGTGTGGTCATAATTGACTTTACCAGAAAATGTTTGCACAGCACTTTTGAGACTGAAGTTTCTAGTGCTTGACCCTGAGTTCTTGTTACTTTGTCAGGGCTCAAATTTCTATTCTTTTTTTAGGAAGAAGAAGGAAAAAGAGCAGTGATAGAGAATTGGTCAATGCTGTCCAGAAAGATGATTTGCTTTCCAAGCCCATAGCTAGCAATTAGGCTGGATAGCCTTGGATCAGGTTCTGATACATCATAACCTTAAATTGAAAGCCTGCATCCCACGCTGGAGAGAAGTCAAGAGTGTTGACCCTGCTTTCAGGACAGAGAAGCTGAGCTCTGTCTCTGCTCCCCAAAGTCAACCTTCCACTGCTCAGAGAGAAGCAGAGGGGCCTTGTAAAGGGTGTAATCAAGTCTAGCAGATTCTGCAATGTGGGGAGGAGAGGCTAGGCACCACTGTGCAGTGTGACTGGTTAAGGTGGGCATGCATGTGAGTTTTGAATAAGACAGATTTTCACACCAGAATTAATGCCACATTTTTGCAATTCTAATGTGATAGCTTGCCTAAGGAAATAGGAATTTCGCAATGGGGAAAAACTTGAAGCTATGTGACCTTGGGTATGTTAAACCTTTTCAAGCCTCAGTTGCTTTATATACTATGATGATGGTGATGATGATGCCTATCTTCAAAATAGTTTGAAGATTAAGTGACATGACATATAACAGAGGGTAAAATGCACAGTACAAGGTAGATACTAGAGGAGTATTAACTCATTTTTTTTCAAAGACATTATAAACTTCATATAGGTGGAAGTCTTATATTGTTTAGTATCTATAATACTGCCTCATATGTTACTTATCTTCAATGCACCCTAAATGTATTTAATGGTTGAAGTCAGCCAGGTGGCTGAAAACACCACGTACCCTCTCGCTCTACTGACCCACCTGGTCGCCATTTACCACTACTCAGAAAACAAGTCACAAGGCTAGCTGATCCAGACTAAAACGGCTGAGCTAGCAATAGTACCTTCCCTGCTCTTTCCCCTCCCTTCCAGGGGTTGACCCCTTCCCCATCCCGCCCTACCCACCACCACCATCACTTGTGCTAGGAACGCCTAGTAGGTCTGTTTCTAATATTACTCCTCCTTGCTTCTCATCCCCCAACCAAATTCCTACTCCCTTAGGGTGACCATGACACCAGATTTTGAGGAACTCTGATTCTCACTGAGGTGGGTAGATAACATGTGCTGACATTGGGAGAAGGCTGCTTTTGTTAGTCCAGAAGAAACACTCTCAGATGTTCAGACAGTTTAGCTAAATGTGGCAGACACAGGCTAGTGAGATGTGGGGCAATATCATGGGCCACGGGAGATTTCAGTGTTCTCCTCTACTTAGGCTTCAAGGACACGCCTGGGTGTGGAGGAGGCCAGCTGACCTTTTTTCACAATTAGTTCTCAAGGAACCAGCTTGCATGCCAGTGAACTACTGCCACCTCCCGTTGTCTGTGGCTCAGTCCAGGTGAATCTGTTCTCCCTTCAAAGCTTCTGCCTGGTTTACAGAGGCTTTTTCCTGTTCCCTCCAATACCACATACCTAGGTGAGTTTGGAAGCTGGATTAATCTGCCTAGACTGTCATAACAATTTTCCACAGATGAGGTCACATAGACAACAGAAAATTATTCTGTCATGATTCTGGAGCTGGGAAGTCCAAGACCAAGGTGGCAGCTGATTAGGTTTCTAGTGAGGCCTCTCTTCCTGGCTGCCTTCTTGCCATGTCCCTACATGGACTTTTCTGTGCATGCTAACATGAGAGATAGCTAGACCTCTGGTGTCTCTTCTTATAAGGACAACAATCCTCTTGGCTGAGGGCTCCACCAAATGATCTCGTTTAACTTTAATTACCTCCTAAAGACCCTATCTCCAAATATAGTCACATTGGAGGTTAGAACTTCAATGTGTATATTTGAGGGGCACAATTCCATCCATAGCAGAAAATTTGGGGGAGAATGTTGTCACTGCCTAGCTCTGACTTCCCGTGATGAGGCTAGTTGTTTTCAGTAGAAGAACTTGTTTTCTTTGCTGTCTCTGTTGGTAGAACTGCGTTTTCTTAGGTACTCTATTAAGACAGAAGAGTATATCTGCCAATCTCCCTGGTGCAGGAGGCTTCCACAGGTAGCTTGTCACTTCTGATATCTGTTCTTTGTTACAAGACAGAGTTTTATGTCTTTTAATGATATAGCATTCATGTCTGTCTGCCTTTAGCAAAGGGAGGGTTTTCGATGAAGTGCTAGACAGATTCCCCAAAGGCCTGTCTATATAAATCACTGAAATGAACCACTCCTATCAGAATGTTCTGCCACGGAGAAGAAGAAACTACCCTGTAGCTACCAGTTGAGTGGCCATTGGTGCAGACGCCAGCAAGCACCATTGTAGCCAACCAGTCTGCCAGGTGTGCCTCAAAAGGAAAGGACAAGATTCTTAACTTCCACATCTATTTTTTCTGAATACTTTAAGAAAGTTGGGGCTCTGATAAAAATTCCTGTCTCTTTAACATGGGCTGGAAATCCCACCCTGTCCCTAGATACCTCCCTATCTGCTGACCTGAACTTCTGCAACTGAGGATATAACCTTTCCCTCTGCTTGAGTAGTTGACTTCTTCAACTCCTGTATGATAGAGAGAAGAGAGCAGCCTCCTAAACAGAAAAAGAAAACAAAGCAACATTGGTAAGAGACAATTGGCAAACATCAGGCACAGAAGCCAGGGTAACATGATCTGTGTGGTTCCAGAAATTTGTGAGGCTGGAGGAGGAAGGGTTGACAAAATAGCCCCATTCTTGGCACCCTACTAGTCTTGGTCCTTAAGCATCATGACTGAACAATCCGTGATTCCTTTTTAAGGGATTTACAAACAAACTGTGTGCTCTTAGTTCTCAAATCCAATTCAATATTATTTCAGCCACACCCTGGCATGCAAAGGAAGCAAAGTCAATGTCTGGGCTCATGAATTTTACCTCTGCCCTGCTTTCATGTGCCTGAGAAACTCATTATTTTTCTCTCACAGAAAACATCCTGACTCTGGTTAAAAACCCTCTTACCTGAGTGGTTCCAACAATGACTTTGGATCAAGAACCACGAGCACAAACTCATTTGCCTACAATAAGACACAATCCCATCCCATTGGTTCAATTATCCAAATGCTGCCTCACTGTAAGAGGCTTTCTTTTACACCCAAGCACCTGGCAATTATCCCATGATCAGGTCCTGCTTGCTGGCTGACAAGAGCTTATGACCCTCCCTCCTCCAGCCTCACAAATTTCTGGAGCCACACAGATTGTGAGGCAGGAATCTCATTGCCTGGGGAAAGTGAAAG
The DNA here is from genome assembly GCA_004363605.1 of Indri indri. Taxonomy (NCBI): domain Eukaryota; kingdom Metazoa; phylum Chordata; class Mammalia; order Primates; family Indriidae; genus Indri; species Indri indri. The sequence goes on along the minus strand of RJWJ010002850.1, from coordinate 18,743 downwards.
ACGCTATGATTCATAGAAAACCAAAAGGCCAGGGAAATCCCTGCGAGGAAGGCTGCATGTGCCCCTCCAGCAGAAGCCAACTCTGTTCCATTGCTTTTAGTGTCCGTGTGGTTGTTGGGGGAAACTGGTGATGTTGAGTGGGTGTATGTGATCTTTCCATACGAATTAAACTCACTTGCAATGGGGCGCCCACATCCATGTACTCAGAGTGAATCCCATTTTACTGAGAAATATGCTAAATGATGTGATTCCGATGTATTCTATTTCCTTTGAGAAATGTCTATGTTCTTCTTACTTGACAAAGGAGAAGAGACATTGAGTTAATTTTAAGAAGAGGAAAATAGAAGAATTTGGGAAAGTGCTGGAAAGAGTACCTGTTGGAATAAGTTGTCGATACCACTTGTGCAAGTCTGGGAGTTGGGTGGGGTGGAGTCTTCATTAGGATTTTCATAAAGTAGTGCACCAGAGCTCAGCTCCGTCCAACGATGATTGTTTGAATTGCTTTGTTACAGGCATGTGGTCCACAATAAGAGGGCCAGAAGGAGAAAGCATCCAGGGAAAATGAGGCAGAACAACATGCGGGGAGATCAGGACACTGTCCACCAAGAGAGAACTGTTTCAGTATGAATTTCTTTAACTCTGAAAAGCATGACAGTTTCAGATGACAAACCCCTAAAAACACTCTGAGATGCCAAGGAGGAGAACAGAAAAGTCTTCCTTCTTATATTAGTCAGGACAGTGTAGACTCTACTACAGTAATAAATCATCCAGAAATTTCAGTGGCTCAAGACAGCAAGTTTATTTTGTACTTACCTTATAGTCCAATGTGAAGGGCTAGAAAGACCTCTATCATGTGGCAATGTCAACTCAAGTGTGTGATCTCCAAGGTCACAGTGGTGAGGGAGACAGTGTGCAAAAGTTATACCTGAACTTAATTGCCTCAGTCTAGAGATCACCTATCACTTCTTCTCATCTTCTAGAAAAAATGAGTCACATGGCCCCAACTGAAAAGAAAGCTAGGGAAAGTGGCTATCTCATGTGTTCACAAAAACAAAATGACTTTGGTGAACACTTAGCATTGTCTCTACCATACCTCTGCAGTTGGCTCTAATTAGACTCAAGGTACAATCACTTAAGTGATCATCCATCCTAGTTGAATGGTTGATTTGTAAATAGCTTCTTACGGAATCTGGTCAGTGGGAGCAAAGGAAATCCTAGAGAATGTAATAAGGTGACCATGGGAGAACAGTGCCATTTTCTGTAGATATCTTAGTAAATTCCGCCTGTTCAATAATCCAGTTACAGTCATTAGAGGCTTGTGAAAAACTCCTAGACATGAAATGAACATGAGTAGAAAGATTAAGAATAGCTGGTAAGTGATGTTTAACTGTGCAAAATCCTGATCAGAGACTTGCTGTACATAGTTGGTTTTTAAGAGGCCACAACTTAGGAAGGGTACAATCTGATGTTAAATGGGTCTTTTCCAGTTGACTGAATTTGGCAGAGATCACAAATTTAAGGACTGAGAGTGACAAGTGCCCTCTCATTCCAAACAGTGGTGTTACACAAAACCCCTGCAGGACTTGGCTAAGGGCAACCAAACTGGTCCAGCAATCACAACCCCTAGTGACCTGTGTAAAAGATGGTCCAGCCCCATCAGTGAGAGAGCTCCAAAAGAACAACTCACAGACGCAGGATAGTTTGCCAGCTGGGAGCATAATCAGCTCTACGAAAAAATTTCAATGACACCTGTATGTTTTTTAATAAGCCTCTCCCTTAACTAACAGCTTAACCTATTGAGCTGTTTCCCAGAAATGGTAGATTTTCTGCAAGTCAAAGGAGCCGAGATTCTGAACACCCCCGGATAGACTTCCTGACACCAAGATTCACCATCCCTCATAACCTACCCCGCAGTGCATGTAGACCCTTGTTAGTTATACCATGACCTGCTCCAAGGCACCTGGCCCCTCCTTTCAGAGCCTACGAGCTTGGTTCGTTGGGGAGATGGATTTGAGGCAGCTGTTCCAGTTCTCCTGACAATACATTTTTCATATTAAAAAATTCCTTTCTTCCTTGGCAATCCTCGTTGTCTCAATAATTGGATCTTTGTGTGATGAGCAACTTGACCTAGTCCAAAACCCCCTTGCAGTTTCAGCAACAGGAGGACTCACATTTCATCCTCTGCTGCGGGTGTACAGAGCTAACCCCTACAGCATTCGTGGGATTCGGATGTCGAAGAGTTTTTTTAAAAATCGAGTGAGTTTGGAATTTGGGAGGTTCAAAGATCAGATGGGTGCCTGACAGAGTATTATTGACAGTGGGAGTTCAACTGGAACAACTGCAATTGGAAAGCAAGGAAGGAGAGGGAAACAGTGAGAGTGATGGTGGGGAAAGCGGGCAACCGCTTCCCTACAAGCCAGGTGAATGCCATGCAAGACAACCAGGTTGGAGCCACATTGGAAGAACCTATGCTTAGAGGCTTTACTGGAGGAAGCAGGAGATGAGGCGGAGCCAAAGGGATCACAAGCATCAGGTGCACCAGGAGCAGTGGGAGTCCTCGTGGGGTTAGGGAGTACAGTTGAAATTTTTATTATTAAGTTAACATACGATAAAATTAGCCCATTTGTGTTACAGTTGAATGCATTTTTAATACAGATGCAGAGTCACATAATCATCAAGACAATGGGGTTACTTAACTCTCTGTGTTCTCCCTTTGAGTCACAACCTCCCCACCCCTAACCCCTGGAAACTACAGTTCTCTGTCACCAGTTTGCTGTTTTGAGAATGTCATAGAAATGGAAAAATGTAACCTTTTGAAATTAGCTTTTTTCACTCAGCATACTGTCTTGAGATTCAGTCAAATTGTTGCATGCCTCAGCGATGATGAGTTCTTTTTTATTGCTGAGAAGTGTTCCATTGTTTGCATGTACAGCTATTTGTTGATCACTTCACCTTGTGTCAGTTATCAATTTATTACCTCTCAGCTGCAAATTCACCATTCAGAACCTGCTCTGTGTAATGGATTGAATTTCTGAGGCGTTTATCCCATAAAGTGAACACAGTGTTAAGGTCTTTGGTAGAGGAAGTCGGAGTAGCACTGCAGCAGTCTTCCTGGTTCCAGCTGCCTCATTCTGTGTTTGTCCTGGCTTGTGTGGCACCATCAGTCGGCCGTGTGCATGTGTGTGCTCTGCCCTGGCCATGCACCCAGAGGAAGCGGGCTTTCAGTGACCTCGCGGTCCTAGCCTTGCCCAGGCAACCACCTCCCCACATCCTCCTGACATGGACACTGCACTCTGGCCCCATGCCCACAGTGGCACTCCAAATGCCTTATGCACCCCCACATCAGGTGCAGCTCACCTGCACCCCAAAACTTTGTTTCCCACAGCCCGCCCCCTGGAGCCATGCCCTGACCCTGCTGTATGTCCACCCACCAGCCATGCTTTGTTTATGCCTCATAGGTTTGCTCCCATTTTCCCACCAACTGTGGACTAGCTCTGGCCCAAGCAACAAGGAGAACATCTTTGCCATTCCATGGGCTGCACCACTTCTTGTCTAACAATGTCTGAGCTTGAAAGGAGGGGCCACATGCCTTGGGGAGGGGACCACTTCCAACTTAGTCTTTCCACTCTTCCTCAGCCCTGAGATACCCTCTGGAGTTCCAGTCACATCTTTATCACTCTCTTATCATAGCCAAATAATTATTTATGTCAATATTTCTCTTTTAAAATTACTATGTGGTTTCTCTCTCTCGATTGGACACAAACTGATACATACTGGTGGAAGGTCATTGAATCCAGATATTGATGATTATGAGTAGAGCTGCTATAAACTTTCTTGTATTGGTTTTTGTGTGAACATAAGTTTTCATTTCTCTAGGGTAAATATCTAGCAGTGGGATTTCTAGCACATATAGTCAGTGGATGTTTCACATTAATGTTTGTTAAGCTGTTTTGTAGGGGGGCTACACCATCTTACAATCCCACCCCAGCACATGGGAGTTCCAGTTGCTCCAGATTTGCATCTGCATTTTGCATTGTCAGGTGACTTTTCTTTCTTCTCAGGCTCCCTACCCCTGGTCATTGCAGTGAGTGTGGAGTTTTTCTCATTGCGGTTTTAATTTTCGTTTTCCTAATGCATGGGATGTTGCACATCTTTTCATGTGTCTATTTGCCATTGCCTGTCCTCTTCTGTGAAACGACTTTTCAAGTTTTTGCTCCTTTTTTAATTGAGTGGTTTGCTTGTTCTTATTGAATTTGGAGAGATCTTTAGATTAATATATTCTTGCTACAAGATATACATTTGTTGGATAGGCGACTTTCAAATAATGTCTGACAGTTTAAAGCTTGTTTTATCATTCTTTTAACAGTGTTTTTCTCAGACAAAAAAAAAAAGCTAGTATTTGTGCTGAAATCCAATTTATGAGTTTTTTTCTCTTATGGATTATGCTTTTGGTGTCATATCTAAGAACTCTTTTCCTAATCCTAGGTCATATTTTCTTTTTATAGTTTTATAGGTTTAGGTTTTACATTGAGATCTATGGCTCATTTTGAGTTGATATTGGTATAAGGCATCAGATTCATATTGCATATGTACATCCAATCGATCCATCACCATTTGTTTAAAACTCTACCCTTTCTTTATTTCATTGCCTTTGGAACTTTGTCAAGAATCAACAGGCTATATTTGTGTGGGTGTATTTTTGGACTCTCTACTCAGTTCCATTGATCTATCATTTTGTCAATATCATACTGCTTTGAAAGCTGTACTGTTTTATCGATGCATAATATTGAGTAGTGTGACTCTTCCAACTTTACTTTCTTTTCCAAATTGCTTTGGTTATTCTAGTTTATTTGCTTTTCTACATAAACTTTAGAATCAGTTTTCCTATATTTACAAAAAATCATGGTTGGAATTGCATTCAACCTCTAAATCAATTTAGGGAGAATTGTGGATTTGAGAATATATTGAATCTTTATGTCACCAAACATGTATGCATCCTCATTTATTTAATTGTTCTTTAATGTTACTCATAAGCATTTTATAGATTTCAACTTCCACAATATCCACATGTTCTGTTGATTTATATCTAAGTATTTTTTCTTTTTTATTTTTGAGCTATTATAAGTGGTTATGCCTTTTAACTTTTGGTTTTCAATTGTTTGTCACTAGAAATAGAAATATGTTCAATTTTTACAAGTTAATCTTGTATCCTGGGAACTTGCTGAACTCACGTATTAGTTCTGGGAATTTTTTTGTAGCTTTCTTGGATTTTCTACGTAGAAAATCAATTTGCAGGAATAAGGAGAGATTTCTTTCTTTCTTTCCAAACTGCCTGCATTCAATTTCTTTTTCTTGCCTTATTTCATTGGTGAAAACTTTTATACTAGGTTCTACAGTATTGGAGGATTGAATATTCTTGCCCTTTTCCCGGTCTTATAGAGAAAGCATATAGTCTTTCTCCATTAAGTATGATTTTTAGATATAGTTTTTTTGTTTGAATGGATGAATGGCTGGTGAATTTTTTCAAATGTTTCTTTGGAATCAGTTGGTATGATCATGTGGTTGTTCTTTAGGCCGTTAATACAGAGCAGCAGTCCCCAACCTTTTTGGCACCAGGGACCAGTTTCATGGAAGACAGTTTTTCCACAGACCAGAGGTAGGGGAGTGTGGTTTCAGGATGCTTCAAGTGCATTACATTTATTACATTTGCAGCCACTCCCCAGGGCTAGCATCACCACATCCGCTCCATCTCAGTCATCAGGCATTAGATTCTCATAAGGAGCGTGCAACCTAGATCCCTCACATGCACAGTTTACAGTAGGGTTTGTGTTCCTATGAGAATCTAATGCTGCTGCTGATCTGACAGGAGTAGGAGTCAGGTGGTGATACAAGTGATGGGGAGTGGCTGTAAATACAGATGAAGCTTCGCTTGCTCAACACTCACCTCCTGCTGTGTGGCCTGGTTCCTAATAGGCCATGGACGGGTACCGGTCCTCTGCCCGGTTGGGGACCACAGATATAGAGGATTACATTGAAAGATTTTTAAATATTAAACTAGCCTTGCACATCCAGGATAAGCTCAACTTGATTATGGTGTGTTACTATTGCTGGACCCAATTGGCTAATATTCTCGTGTCAATGTTGTGAAAAATATTGGTCTGTAGTTTTCTTTGTTTGGTTTTGCTATTAGAAAAATTCTAACCTCATAAAATTACTTGGGAAGTGTTCCTTCCTCTTCTGTTTCCTGGAAGAAATTGTGTACAATTTTTTTTTTTTCTCTCCTTTAAATGTGGAGTAGAATTAGATAGTGAAACCATCTGGATCTGGAAATTTCTTTTTTGGAAATTTAAAAATATGAATTCAATTTCTTTAATAGTTATGACCAAGTCAAATTATCTGTTTCATTTTGGGTGAGTTTTTGTAGCTTGCGGTTTTTGAGAATTTGTCTATTTCATTTAGGTTGTCAGATATGTATCTGTATAGTAGTCATAGTTTCTCGTATTATCATTTTAACATGTGAACACTCTGTAGTGATAGCTCTTCTTCCACTCCTAATATTGGTTATTTGCACTTTCCTTTCTTTTTTTTTTAGGGGTTTATCAATTTTATTGCTCTTATTGCTCTTTTCAAACAACAAGATTTTGGTGATATTTATTGATTTTCTTTATTGTTTTCTGATAGTCATCGGAATCAATTTCTGTTCTTATCTTTATTGTTTTCTTCCTCCTACTTCTTAATGTGGCAGTTTAGATTATTAATTTAAGATATTTTTTCTTTTATAATATAAGCATTTAATATTATTCACTTCCCCCTAAGCATGGCTGTGGTCTCACCCAGCAAATTTTGATATGTTGCATTTCTATTTCCACTCATTTAAAAATATTATTCCATTTCCTTTGAGACTTCTCCTTTTATCCATCGATTACTTAGAAATGTGTTGTCTAATTTCCAAGAGTTTTCAGATTTTTCTGTCATCTTTCTGTTAATAGTTTCTAGTCTAAATTCATTACAAATAGTGAACACACTTTGTATAATTTCAATTTTTTAATTTTTGATAATGTTTATTTTACAATCTAAGATATGGTTTATCTTGGTGAATGTTCTATGCACACATCAAAAGAATGTGTATTCTGCTGTTGTTCGGTGGGGAATCCTACAATTGTCAAGCAGGTCTAGAAAAACACCAGTGCAGTGACGTTGTTCAGTTCTTCCATATCCTTGCTAAATTTCTGTTTACCAGTTTGACCAATACCTGAGAGAAGAATGTTGAAGTCTCCAACTGTAATTGTGGATTTTTCTATTTCTCCTTTCAGTTCTGTAAATTTTTCCTTCATGTATTTTCAAAGCACTTTTGTTAGGTGCACACACATTTAAGATTGTTATGTCTTCTTGGTTAATTTATCCTTCTATCATAATGTAATATTTATCTTTATCCCAGGTATTTTTTTTTTTTGCTCTAAAGTCTGCTTAGCTGATGTTCACATAGGCAATCTTGCTTTCTTTTAATTACTGTTCATATAATGTATTGGCATCTAAAATTTTACTTTTAACCTACCTTTGTCATTATATTTGAAGTACGTTTATTGTAAGGAGATATCTCTAATAAAAATAAGGTTGAGTCATTTAAAAAATCCATGATGTTAATCTCTGTCTTTTAAATATTGTGTTTAGATATTTTATATTTAATATAATTATTACATTTGAATTTTTATCTACAGTTTTATTATTTGATTTCTATTTATTTCCTCAGGTTTTTTTTGTTCTTTCATTTTTCTTTTCTTTTCTTTTGGGTTATTTAAACATTTTTATTATTCCATTTTAAAATGTGGGTTTTTTTAAATGGAATAATTAAAGTGGTAAAAACACTTACCATGAGATTTATCCTTTTAACAAATTTTCAGTGTACCATACATTATTGTTGACTGTAGGTACAATGTTGTACAGCAGATCTCTAGAGCTTAATAGCTCTTCATTTCCTCTGGCCTCCAGTCTCTGATAACCACCTTTGATTTTATGAATTTAACTATTTTAGATATCTCATATAAGTGGAATCATGCAGTATTTGCCTTTATGTGTCTGGCTTGTTTCACCTAGAATAATGTTCTCAAGTTCACCCAAGTTGTAGGATATCACACCAATTCCTTTTTAAAGGCTGAATAATATTCCATTGTCTATCATGTTTTAACACTATTTGGTTTTTGTTTGTTTGTTTGAATTAAAATATAACATACTATCGTTTTCACATTCTACTTAGAATCAGTATTTTACCACTTCAAGTGGTATGTAGATACCTTACTATTATAAGCCTCCCTACCCTCTCTCCTTTATGTGTAGATAACTTACATATTACATCTACCTACCTTGAAAATACTAAGAGAAAATGACATATTTTGCTTTCAACAGATTGCATCCTGAATGTTTTAAATATTATGTTATACAATTCTGAGTCTTGTTGAAATCCTATGTAGACTGTTATTTTTGTTTTAGCAGGCAATTGACCCAGTGGGATTAAGGTGCCAAACTTTAAGCAGACTTGTGGTTTCAATGTCAGTTCTACCTCACTGCCTTTCTGTCCTATATAGACTTACTAGATATAGATAGATGGATAGATAGATAGATATAGATATAGATATAGATACATAGATACAGATAGATACACATACACACCTTACAGTGGCCAGTCTGGGACTCAGAAGTGTTCTATCCTATAGTTCAATTCTCAAAGTTTATGGTATTCCATTTTAGGGTCAGAGTCATATATGCACAGCATAGGGATGAGCCCAGGACCTTATAAACTGCTTTATGGGTTCATTTTCCTGAGCCCTTCTCTGTCTGCCATCTCCACGGCACTTTCTGGTTCCATAGGCCTCCTCTCCTCTGTGCAGTTCCCTGGCCAGAGTGTTGGGGCTTTATTTATGGGAAGTGCAGTGCACTTCCCATAACTATCTCCATCTGTGTAACCAAATGATGGTTAAGAGGACACGAAGAGAGAAAAAAACAATAGAAGTTTGCCACACCCTCTTCAGACCACAGCTCCTGACAGCAAAGTGGACAATTCCCCTCCCTCAGAGATGTAGGCCCCTGAGGACCTCAATTGCCACTGCTTTTGTTGGTGTCACTGCTGCCACCACAGGACTGTTTAGGGGCTGGGCAGTGAAAGAACATAGAAGGGAAAGTGCAGGAAAGTCAGGAAACCCCTTTCCTGGCCTTCAGGCTACAACTATAGGGCTTTGTCTGGAGCACTTTCTGTTATCACAGGGTCTACTTCTGGGTTTCAAACTGTACTGAGCCTAAGTCAGGAGAAATTCAAGGAAAATTAAATTGTGGAATTTTGAATTCTTGTCTTCTGCAAACTTTCTGCTTTTATTTACTTTTTAGAATCCTCAAATTGATTTTTTTATGCATTGTACACAGGTTTTGTAGCTGGGATAAGAGGAGGAGACAGGATGATGTGTGTTTACTCCATCTTACCTGGAATTACAACCTGGAACTAATATATATGTTGAATCCAGATATTAAAAACTAAAAGAGACCAGGAACTGTGAGAACTGCCTGGGCTATCATACAGGGTCAGGAAGGAGGACTCTACAGTGTGTATTAGAAATAGGTTGCCCATCATCCAAACTTTTCATCATCCACACTTTTTCAGAGTGAAAGAGAACACCATAATAATTACACTTGGACAGCAGGTATAAACCAGGACCCAGAACACAGGCCACCTTATTTAGAAGTGTGATGGGAAAATAATACTTTCCACTAATTGTATTCCACTGCATCCGGTTCTTTGATTACAACCAGTCTCTTATACACAGAACATTCGTTTTGGTTATCTGCTTTGTTTTGGTTGACTTACATGTAAGAAACACAAATAACCCTTTGTTCTGAATGCTAATTTATCGTGTACAGGGTACCTACTAACCTGGAAAGAGTATGTCGTGTAAACATCAGAGCTAGATTTGTATCCTTTTGTGTATGTACGAACCTGAGGCTCAGTTTGATTTCCTATAAAGCTAAGGACAAAACTCTAGACCTCTGGATAGCACAGTTACGATAACATCTGTCCGAGAATAAGATAAACCTGGATGGACTGGCCAAAAGAAATTTCTAAGCCTTAGATCTCGGAGAGCAGCTGGCAGAAAAGCCAGGGATCCTGGCCTCACCAGAGCACAAAGGCACAATGACGGTGTGGGTTCCTCCCCGCTGACACCCTGCAATGATCCTTCCCACCAGAAACTTCCTCCAGGAATAATTTATACCCTTTAACTCATCGTTAACTCTATCACTGAAATTTCCAACAAGGATGTTGCTTGGTGCCAAAGCCACCATGGTTTTTATGATGTGGGTGCCTCTGTGAAGAATGAGCAGAAGAGCATTTCACACAGGCACCAGGAGTGGCCAGATGGCCATGACTTTTAGCCACTCTGAACTTGATCACATTGCATGGATGTGACCCATCACATGTGAATGAGTCCAAAAGTGGCTTTTCTTTATTGCTCAAATGATGAATCACTCCATTCCATCACAGAGGACAGAGAGTGAGGGTTTGATATCCACGTATGACTAGAACACTATTTTAACTGCAGGTTGAACTTGCGTAAAGAAAACAAAATTGTGAGAATGAAATTAGCCTTGTCTATCAGGATCAACTAGCTCTCCAGCCCATCACTCCATTACCCAGGAGGGCTGAAACAGAGACCGCTAGGTCAGGAAGCATACAGCAGGTGAATGGCTCAGACTAAAGCCTATTCAAGCTCCACTCTTGCTGCCTTTTAACCAGGGCATACATTGATTTCTCAGACTCTTAGCTTGGCTGCTGACTCTTGCCACTGCCTCTCTACTTTGTATGGAACTGCTCACACATTCCCTGTCTCCTCAACTGGCCTAATAATTTTGGCCCAATTGGCTCCTACTTCCAGTGGCCCAGGGTATGGCTGTATACTTTATGTCCAGAACAAAGGTCTCTGACCAACAGCACGAGGAGAAACTAAGATTAACCCTACCCGTCTCCCCAAGCCTATATCCTGGCACAGACTGCATCGGCCCAAAGGAAAGGGCTCTTTCCACCCAGAGGGGGCACCTCCCATAAGGACACAGTAGAAACTAACAGCAGCCCTGTCTACTCTGTGTCCCATCGGTCTCAACCTTTGATACTTACTTTCTGTGCTCCAGAGCTGGTGGGAGAACATGGAGTAAAAATTGCCTTCTTTACAGAAATACTTTAGGCAGAGTTTAAATCACTCGTTTCTAATAAAATATTTATTTGACAACAAGTGTACATAAAGTTGTATGTACAATACAAGGTAGATGTGACAGTCCATGGCCACCAGGAAGCTGCACCTGCTGATTCTGCTCAGACTTCTAGGAAGACCTCGGGGGTATTGTGTACTAAGTATACACAAGGTCTAGAAGATTTACTCTCCCTTTGTCCAATCCAGGAAATCAAAGGCTCCAAACCACAGCCTCAGTCTTGCTCCAGTGTCTGTCAGTCTTGCTTGTGGCTGTCAGAAAACTGTTTCAATTCCCTATCAGCCTGATCCATGCTGTGTGTTCTGCCCAGCAGTGTCTCTGTCCCTGGGACTGGAGGGGAGGTGGCTCCACCGTTTGCTGGGCTGGGAGCTCCTCCCAGTGGTTTCTGTTTTACTGAGTCTTTTCCAGTGAGAAACTCCTGGGATAATCCTGAGCTGGTTCCACGTGAATCCTTTAGAGTTTTTCACGGGCATGTGGTAGCGCATTTCGGTCCAGAACCTGGAACTGGGAGGAACTGATTTTAAGCCTCTCCAAGTGACTGTGGGCAAAACCCTGAGAGCTTTCTTCACAAGATGAGGTAGAGACGCTGGCTCTTGGAAGCAACAGAACTGAATTAAAATGAGTTTCAGTGTTTGATCAGCCAAGGCAAGGTTCACGGCTGCTTGCAGTTCAAAGACAGAGGGTCCATTGACGTAGTTGGGGCTCAAGATAAATATTCCTCTTCTGCTTTTCTTAATAATGCTCACGATGTCTTCTGTGTAGACTGGAAGTAAAGAATTTAAATATTTTCAATTGAAACTGTTAAACCATGAGTCACAATAACCTTGAATCTCCCAGATCTATCCAGAGAGTTCGTTGTAATGGGTACTCTTCAATGAGGTGGAAAGGAGACATGTTTACGCTATCACCTTTAATGTATCAACTCTATCGATAGTTGAAGATATACTCTAGTGTCTAGTGACCCTCAATTTTACATTCCTCCCTTTGTGATCTGACTCCCCAAATTGCCAATTCCTCTAGGAGCAAAGCACGTTAGAACTAGGTAAGTTGGAATAACAGGGGTCCTTGAATGTCCCAGACTCCTCGGTGGGAGTATCTGAGGCCAGGGAGGCCAGGACAGCCCGAGGTCTGGATGTCTCACGGTGACCAGGGCTGGGCCCAGGCCTGAGGAGCCTGCTTGAACCGTGCTGAGGTTTGTGGAGGGCAGAGTCCCAGAAATCGGGGATGGGGGTAGCAGGGCACCTGTTTGGGACAACAGAGACAAGCTCCTGCTGCAAAGCCAGGAAAGATATCTTTGTTCTGGAAGGCCTTCCTAGGGCCCCATAATATGGGGATTTTTTTTTTTTTATTTTTTATGATGATGGTACAGGTCACTTGAATACATGTTTTTCTGTGCTGCTGCCCAAGATGTTCTAAGTTCATGAAATCTCACAAAAAGATGCATATCCACAAACAAAGAATGACAGAAAACACTTAGAAAGAACTTGCATTTAACTGCCCTTTTTATTCTGTATTTTTCCTCAGCATGCAGGACCTACCTCCTCCTGGGGCCACGTCTCTTTCAAGCAAACACAAGGTGTAGCCATATTTGTTTTCCAAAACCTCAGGAAACAGATTCAGGGCCAAGTGTTCTTCACTCAGAGATGATGCAGCCTCACTCTCAAAGGAGCTCCATTTCGCGTAGGATACGAAAGCATCGAATTCCTTTTTATCTGAGGAAGAGGAACAATAAAAAAAGTAAGCCATTTACATTTTTTTACTATCACGGTACACATACACGTGCTTGAAACGTATGGTAAATGTATAAGAAATAAGATTTGAGACCTTACAAAATTGATTTGAAAACTTAACAGCAGCAGCTGTGTCTGTTTCTAAACAGCACCGCTGAGTGGTATTGACCATCCACCCACAATCCGAGATCTAATTTATGAAGCACTCTTGCATCGTCACCGAGGTTACATCGAACAGCTGGGGCCTTCTAAGATTAAACCTCACGTCCTCGGGAGTTCCTCTGAGCCTTCTTTGCATCTGCAGGGTTTCTGTCTCATTTGTTACACATCAAAGAGGAGACTGCGCTATCAAAGCGTGGTAAGATCCAGTGAGCAAAGCACTGCCGACACCCAGCACACTCATCCGTAGGAGAAAAAAACACCTCCTTGGAGAGCTGACAGCTCATACACCTATGTTTGAATCCCCATATGTAAAACGAGGGTAACATTAACTCCCCAGGGGCCTGTTTTAAGGGTCGCATAAGATAATGAACATATATGAAGTACTTAGTGCCTGGCTCATAGCAGGCACAACATAAATGTCCATTCCCCTCCCTTCTAATGGGAAACTGTATTTATAGAATTCGTTAGAGGGTAGTTTAAAGGTTTCATATGCTTCTGTTGACTACATTACAAATGCACATTGATTACTGGGACATGCTAAGGAAGTAACTGGAAGTAGAAAATTCCAAAGATTAAGTCACTCTGCTTGGCTTTGGAATGGGACACACAGGACTCATATCCCAGCACTTCCCACAACCCCTGTCAAGGGTTGTTACAAAATGGTAAACAACAGCGCTGGTGTCTGACGCTGTTTAGCAGTGTATCTGCTCAAGTTGGATCTAAAAAGAGACCTCAGCGGATAGAAGTGCAGCCACCCAAAAGGAAGGTCCAAGAGTCAAGAGAGGAGGACACGGAAGAGCTGAGGTGGGTCAGGAGGCTAATATGTGAAGCACCTCATCGTGCAGGTGTGAAGGAGAAACTCGAGGGGTGCAGCTGGCAGGTAAGTGCAAGTGCCTTGCAGTGTAAACGCGTCACACACCAAAGTTGCCTGTGTTCCTTCCATATCATGTGAAACCCCAGCAAACTATTATTTTTCTATAATTTGGAAACTCAATTTCATTAGTCATAAAATTATAGACTGGAGTATTATTTGTCCTCCTTGGTCTTACACAATTCTAACATTCTACATCTCTCTAAAGTTTTAGATATTCAGCATTAACCTCAAAGCAATCATTTTGCTGAAAAACATCAGATTTTCCAGCAGAGGGCACTGCAACACTGTGCTTAAAACCAACCCGGTCTGCCTCCAGATCTGATTACTATTTTCTCTTTGCAAAACAGAAAGAGAAAGGACACATTGAAATGTTTCACAGTTGATTGAGTCTTCTACACAAACTCTAGAATCTTAAGGTAAATAGCATTTCAGTAAAAGAACTATGAAGTTGCCTAGGGAAACAATTAAGCCATGAATTCAATAAATTGCTCCATTTGAAAAAGCTAATTTTTTTAAAAAAATAAATCTTAAAAACACTTTTGGCCTAAGGATTTCTAGTATGCGTTCTCAGTAATTCATCTAAAGAAAGATATAACTGATGCATTTCTTTACTCGCCCTTTCACCAGGAATCTGACAGCTCCTCACTGAATTCCTAGCGTGGAAAAAGCTTTGGAGTTTGGAGAGGCCTCCCAGTGAGAGAAATAATTACCCATGAAATCCAGCAGAAGGGGATTCTGTTCTTTCTAAGCAACAGAATCATTCACCAAAACTGCAAGCATTCTAACCTTAGAAAATTCCACAACTAGAAAAAAACAGAAGTAGCTTTTCTATTCTAAAGAAGCAAACATTAATGAACATGATGATCCTGTCTCATGGGAAAATTGACAGAAACTTTATTAACAGTAATAGTATTTGCATTTTGCAGGATTTCCCACTTTTGGAGGCATTTCTACCATCTTAAAGCTTCTCATTGTACAGATGAGGCTAACGGAAGTAATAGCTGATGGGAACTCTTAAGCCAGACAACCTGGGCCTGCATCCCAAGCTCTAATGCCTACAGTTATTCAGTCTGGGACACATGATTTCATCTCTCTCTGCCTGGTTCATTGGATGGCTGTGAAAATTAAGGTAGCTAATAGCCATGATGGGCATATGCTCCAGTCCTCAAAAAATATTAACAGCAATAGCTGGCATGTGCTGAGTGCTTACTATGTGCTGGGTGCATTCTAAATGCTTAATATGTCTTAATAATATGTCAATGAGCCCCCACAGCATCCTTTGTGGTTGATTCTATTACAATTTTAGTTTATGAATGAGGAAACTAAGGCCCAGAGTTGTTAAGTTGTTTGCACATCTTGCTTTAGATTGGTTAGCAGAGAGATTATTCTCAAGTCCAGCATGTCTCACAATAGCATTGTCTACAGGATTCCTGGCAACCGGAATGAAAAAAAAAAAAAACATTGTTTCTCCAGCCTTTCCCAGTGTGAAGCCACCAGCCTTGGAGGAAGGTCTCGAAACCTCGGGGGCATGACTTTATCCATCAGGGGATCCCCTCGTTCTTGAGGTCCTCCCACAAGATCTGCCCTGGCTGGCAGGAGGCATCTGAAGTTTTCTCACTTAAGATAACTGTGAGGAAACAAAACCAAGGGGCATTGATGGCATTTTCTATTATCCTGCTCTAAGTCAATTACAAGAAGGCAAGTCGGAGGGTCCTATGTTGGGGTGACCTTACCCCCGAGCGTCTCGTCCTTGCTCTGGTAGGTTCGGCACAGCAGGACTAATTCAATCCAGTGCCTGTAGAGCAGCGCGCTCGCCGCCAGCACGCCCACCAGCGTCACGACGGTGCCGAGCAGGAGGTACAGGAACAGCACTGGGGAAACACAGCAGCCGTGAGCAGGTGCAGAGGCAGCAGTCTGGGCCGAGCCCACTCTGGCCGACGTGTGGCCCACCCAGGACCCTCTTCTGCCCCCTTATTTTATCAAAATCGCTGCCACTGGCAGCAGTTCTTTCGAACCTAGGAATGTTTTAAATCGCATCTTGAGGACTATCTTCAAATAAACTCTAGATCCAGGGGAATGGGCAATTCCTGATCAGCGTGACCTGGGAAATACATTGTAGCCAATTTATTTATTTGTCCCCTATAAACTTCTACATAACCCATTTGCATCGCTCTCACTGTATACTGTAAATTATTTTCATGGATTATCATCCCTACTAAGTTTAAACTTCCTGAGACCTGGAGTCACATGTGGCTTTATCTTTGCACCCTCCCTGGTACCCAACACAGGGCTCCCGTTCACACCCCCAATGAGGGAAGCCACCTCAATAGAGCATCCACTACAGGCCAGGAACAAACTTTGGCTTAAGCCTTACACACATTCAAACCTGCTTGTGCTACAATCAACTATTAATTGAATGAGTGAATGAATGATATCAACCTCATCTCTGGCCATCTTCTTGAAGCAATTAAAGCTATTTCTCACCTGGAATTTCTACTCCAGCTTTTTAAAAGGCTATGGTCCGTGATATACACATATCATTCCAAACACTGAGCAAGATTACTCTTTCTCGCCTCCATTCTCCATCCATCAGAACATGAATCCATCATGTTCTCCGGATTTGGAAGCCAGGAAAGGCAAATAAGAAAGGGAGCTAGGTCTTAGCACAATACCTGCCACAGAGGGCATGCCCTGTAGGTATCTGTAGAATGAATGAATGAGTGAATGAATGAATGATTGGCTTTTCCAACACAGCCCCCATATGAAGAGTTTTAGGTAAGAGGACCAGCTCTGGACCACTAATACACAATTTACTTGTCGTCTGGCTTTGTCAAAGTATTAAATGGGTTAACACAAGCAAAGTGCTTAGAACAATGTCTGCATCTGGAGAATGCCGACTGCTATCATCATTATTTCTATTCTTTAGGAAAGTTCCTCCCCTCTCCAGTAAAAGCAGTCGCATGTATTCTGGAACAACCTTCCAGGCATACCTCCTTTCTTTTCCTTCAGTTGGATTGACTGGGTCGCGTTCCCGATGGAGTTCTGGGCAAAGCAAACAAACTTCCTGTGAAGATCACTCCGAGTAACTTCCTCCAAGATGACATCACGCTCAATGACTTCATCCTTTAGAGTGGATTTAATACTGGGAAAAGAGAAAAAAACACCACACCCATTTAGTTACATAAAATAACATCCATGTGCAGCATTTGGAACTCTTATAAGCAGGGACCAGTTTGGCTTTCAGAAGAACTGTGAGATCTATATAGTATAAGAAGATCCAGAAGAATGTAAGATGGTCAAAGAGGGCTCATTGTTGATTAAATTGTTGACTCTACTGAGCATTTACACTAAGATGTAATTCATTTGTGGGCCTTACTCTAAGAAAACCCCACAAGAACAGAAAATAACAATGCTGGAACAATAATATTAAAAATGACTAATTCCTGCTGAGGGTTTACTATGCATTGGGCACTCTTCTGAGCAGTGACTGTGGACTCTCTAATCTCCTCCATTCCTCACCTCCCAGGAACCCTACCAAATAATGACACGATCATCCCAACTTAGCCAGCGACACAAAAAAGGCAAAGAAAGTGAGTGAGCAGCCCCGGGTCACACCGCTGGGGAGTGGCCTGACTCTGGGGCCTGTGCCATTCTGTTCCATCCAAGGAGTTGTGAGTCTTGGCATTTACTCACAGTTTTGCCAGTCTACAATGTGTCTTCACATTAAGAAATCAGGTTTTGGGGACGATGTTTTAGGTTGTGTTACTCTGACTGTGATAAGCATATCGCCCTGCCTGTATCTGCCCCTTACAGTGACCTTGCAACGTGGATGTTGTTATCCATGGATTACGGAAGGGGTGATGGAGTCTTGCGGAGGTTAAGGGTCACATTGCCACTAGATGGAGAAGAAACTCAAACCCGAGCGTGGGTGACATCAAAGTATACTCTCTTTGCCATACTCTCCTACTCTGAACCTTAATGTAATGTCAGGTTAAGATGGACCCCAGTGACTTCCCGAAACTGAGGAATTCTCGCTACATTTTATTATTGTTACCAAAATCTGTCCTTTATTTTTTGTAATGATGTATACTTTTCAAAATGATGTCGTATTTGTTCATTGAAATGTTCCAAAAATCAGGAGAGGGTACTGAATGAATGCATAGACTCCTACTTTGGGTGAGATCTTGGAAAAATGAGAGACTGCATCCTTTAGCCACACGTCTGATTGGGGATGATTGGACCCAAGCCCCTTGACCCTTCTGGGGACTGGAGACCAACTTTTTGAGACATTGGTTAGCTCTGAACATCTAGAGTTTTCCTTTCTATTGGTTAAAACCTCTCACCACTCATTCTGACCACTGAACTGGGTTCTGGGCTCCAGGGAGCAACAAACTAAGTCTAAGTTCTCATAATACATGATAGCTCCCAAGTACTTCAAGACAGAGGGCCAACCTCTGAGTCTCCTTTTCCAAGTTAAGTTCCTTCAACTGTGCCTCACTCACTTCACATATTTTTTGCCAGACTCCTCATAATGGTGCCACTTCCCCTGGACACTTTCCACACTGCTCCGCACATCTGGGACCCTGAATTCACCACGTGGTCTAAGCGGATGGCACAATCAGCGTGGGAGCTGGGGCTTTCTTTCCCATTTGTTGGAAGTGCTACTTCTCTTGAAGCCTAGGTCAGTATGTCTGTCTGTTTCATAGCTTGACTTTTATAGCAGCCACATC